>JAFMSR010000042.1:124146-216646 GCA_022818135.1 Saxidomus purpurata
TACATTGGCACTGTCTTGTTGTGGCACATGGCAGCTTAATGTTATTTCATTTTATAGGTCAATGATATTTTAAAATATTGGTCAATGTCCTTTCTTATGAAGGTCAATGTTTCATCATTATTCATTGTGACCACTTACAAAGGTTCAACTGAATTGAAATAACATTGACCTTTTTAATGATGAAACATTAACCTTCATAAGAAGGGACATTGACCAATATTTTGAAATGTCATAGACCTATGAAACGAAATAACATTAAACTGAATAATGATGAAACATTGAACTTCATAAGAAAGGACACTGACCTGTATTGTGAAATAACATTGACCTATATACTGAAATGACATTCATCCATGTCAAACTCTTTTATCACTTGGATGCCTTAGAACAAATAGGCATGAAGTTTGGCCTACATTAAATGTTATGTTCTTTGCTTATAAAAACATTTTTGATTTAGTAAGACACCTAATGTCTTTGAAACACGTCTGCATAATATTTTGACAGCTCTTTGAAATTCTTGTGCATGTTATTTTGACATCAATTATCTTTTCCCTCCCAGAATTCATGACATTTTACGATGTTTTCTGTAGACAATTTAAGACATGACAATTGTTTTTTCTTTTTTAAGAATTTACCACATTTCATTGTGTTTCTGACACTGTCTCGAGACTAGTCATAAAAAAATTCACTGCTTAAACCTTTAACGGGGATGTTTTCAGTGTTTGAATTTGTTAATATCACCAACCCTTAGTTGTACAGAATAATTATTCCGTGTAATGTCACGTTATAATTTCACCATATATAAGTTGGCACCAAAGTGATATTTTCAGAAGTGGCACAGCCATGAGTAAAAATAACTACTTTTACAGTTCACGAGTGAAATTATCGTGATATTACATTGATGCCAACAATTTTTCTGTTTCTAATATGTCTCAAACTTCTGCCAAGTTTGTTTCAATAAAAAATCGCGGGAAAAGTCATCAAAAGCATAGCAAACATGATGTCACTTTAACGATGTCACTGTCGTATGGTTTCCGACATTCATTACGTCCGGTATACATTTTGACATTAATTCGGGTAGAAAAATTTGATCATTTTCACTAAGTGGTCAGTGAGTATCAGGATATAATCTACATTTAATTCGATAAACCACTGAAAAACATAAAATTAACGGAAATAAACTGGAAACAAATAATTATATTTATGTTGGTTGCACAACATGATCGAGTATAAAGCAGACAGAACAATATTTCAAAATTTATATAAAATAAAAAATCTATGTTTGGCTTCCATCAAAATTTTTCTCCTGTCAAAATAGAAACATGTACCGAAAAGGGTTTAATTATTAAATCAAGAATTATGCAAATATATTAGGTACATATAGTAAAGATGCATCAAAGTGACAAGTTTCTCATCAAGTGTTTTTGTAACATGAACAACTAGTTTAACGGCACACAGTCATAAAATATGCCACTAATAATTATTCAAATTATACAGATTAATGATTTCATAAATTCTCAAAAGTGAAAGAAACTTCAAATTGAAATGAAACTTGCTTTTCAAAGAAGTGTCGTAAAAAGTGTACTGATTAACTGATTTATCATAAAGTCCTGCTGTTGGAAAAACCAACCTTTTGTTTAGTCGGTACTTTTCTGTTACTGGATTAAACTCATATCAGGCAACAAGTGCATTTCATAACAAGCTTGCACAATAATCAGCAGTGTTTGTTATTCAGCCAGTAAAAGCCCCTTTGAACAATTTAATAATACTGTCTAGAATCAAAGACAGGCATGTCCATTTTAGAAATTTTGTTTTAAAAAAGTGAATAATAATATCAGTTGAAAACTTCTGTTTCTGAGAAAGTAGTGCAGCAGAACTCGACAGAGCTTAGTAAAACATTAATCAGTATTTTCAAGATCCACGGTAATTTTTTTTTTAAAAAAATTTTTTTTTTTTTTTTTTAATTCCCAAAATGGTACAGTTAACTTTCTTTCCCCCGTTTATCTTCCAGAACTCCCCCCCCCCCCTTTCCAAATGTTGCGAGCAATCTCTTCTTCATTGTTCATATCCCTGACCTTTCGAACACCTCTAAATTGTACAGGTGGTACTGTAATCTAGTTCATACGTGCCCCCCCCCCCCCCCCCCCCCCTATCTAACCCCAAGTTGTGTACCCGACGTAGCAAAGACAGTACTTCTATACACTGTGCAGCTACCACTGTTTTGATAACAAAAGACCGCAAAACAATGGTTATAACATAAATATACTACCAAACTGTTCTGTTCGAAAACCTTGATATTTAAATTTTTCCCAAAAAAAAAATTGCAATGCAAATACAACATTATAAGTTGATTGTTTTCCCTTTCAAACATGTTTACTCTTCGGTGAATGGAGGTTGTTTTCTTTTTTTTTTTACTCAAGTTACTTAAGAAATGACACAGACAATAACTTTCTTAAAAGTTTAAGACTCAGTCTGACTATACTTGAGTAAGTGACCACCCATATAGCTACATATTTTCCAAATAAATATATCAAAATATTTTAGGGGCCATATTTTTCAGTGGCTTATGACAGGTAAACAAATAGGTATCACGATAACAATCTACAAACTTTTTAAGTGCCTTCAAAAACTGAAACCAATCTGAGTGTCCCCGTGACAAGATTTTAATACTCTTTAATATGATATTTTAATATCAACATAATGCTATCTTAGATCATTAAATCTTATCCTTTTATGAAGTGGTGCAGAACTGTCAAAAATATACTTTATCATGTCGATAATCTCTGATTACATTTTGAAGCTCGCTTGTCTAAATTGTGGTCAACTTAAGTCGCCGAGCATGTACTACTTTGTTCAAACTAAGAGCAGACAAAAGGACATCTCTGATACCAAAAGATTACAAATTATTGATCAAAATCTCAAAAATACAGATAATTATTCGAAGACAATCTATACATGTATCTTTTCATCTTGTGTACGTTTACTGAGTTTACTGACTTTTATATTGAAGCCTTAAAGACACACACGCTGTTGTAAGACTATATTTCTGCTAGGCAATTAATCAAAAAGCAGGCAGCATAAAAATGTAAACCCTTTTTTTCGGGATTTTTGTGAATATCAAAAAAAAAGATGTCATTAAAATAACTCCAGTGTGAGTCACTCGATGCGTTTTCAGCTAGGAAGTAGCACTTAGATCTCGTAGGAGATAAAGAGGATATCAGTTTTGACATAAAAATATGCGTATGCCCTGATCATGAAGGGTCAAAAAGTGAAAAAATTTCGTATGAATGATTTATGATGTAATATTAAATGTGTCGTTTTAAAAGTTGCATTACGTCTAACCTGCTTTTCTTAATTAGATACCTTAATTAGTGGAGACCTTTTCAACGCGTAACAGAAAGTGTAATAGGGCACCGAATTTCAAATTATGCAGGCTTTGCAACTATGCTTTTTATGTCTTTTGCAGATCTCAGCTAACAAAAATATGCTCATGTAGTGTGAAGTTGTTATTTAAATGAACTTTCAAATTGTATTTTTGCCTTCTTGAAAAGGCATCCGAGTTCAAAAGTGAACTTGTCACAGTAAAAGAACTGCCAAAAACACGTGTACAGCTAAAATAGGTATTTGCCAGGTGTTTTGGAGGTTTTATGGGACTTATATAAAAGAACAGATGTACATGGCTATTTTATTAATTTACTTTTATATATGATTTTTCCTAGATTTTTTTGGCTGAAATGTGAATTACATGAATATATCTGAGATCTTGGAACAAGATTTATGACATCTTTTATAGCAGGAACTCATCTCAAATTTTAGGAAACTTGGTGAAAGAATCCTGGGTACTAGCTACTTTCTCATTATACTCCTGCATCAAAATCTGGGAATTTGCTGTCTGTTCTTCTTGTGTGGGGTAATCTAATAGCATGCAATCATTTACCATTAAGTTTTCCTACTATATTTGCAATCAAACCTAACGTTAAAAACATTTTTTTGTATCTGATTGAATGAAAATTTTCCCACCTCTTAACAAATTCAATGCCTGCATTTTCTGCTGAAATGTTTTAACTGCAATAAAAACCCAGAATGTGATAAAAATTCTAATTTCTTCACACTTTCTCTACAAGCCATAAGGCTTATCAGCATAGATGCATGGGCACCTGACACCAATATGATAATGACTTTTAACATAATTTACTCTAAGAAAGACATTAAGATGACATAACCCCTGTCACAGACATTTTGGAATACAACAGGCTGACATTTATTGACCATGAAATTGTTAAATGAGGGACAGTTTTACTACATATGGATCTCGAAATACAACTTACTGCAAAATTAGGCTTTGAAAAGCCTGTGTCAGTTCCTCTCCTGATTAGCAATTATATAATAAATTGTTGCTATCTGACACAAATGGGCAACAGAAAAGTGTTAAAATCAAAGGATAAAAAGAGGGTATGTTAATCTGGGGCACTAATTATACCAATTATACGATGTCTTGGATGTTTAGAATACAAAATATGGCATTATTTTATCCACTTTTTTCATTTCATATAAAAACTGCCATATGGAAAAAATCTGAATATATAAAGAAGTACTGTGGCTGCAAGCTTGTTGTTAATGAACTGAAATGAGGAAAAAGTGTGTTGCATTTTATTTTCTGAAAACTGATGCATCTGAATTTCTGAACATTTCTTTTTCTGAACTCTCCTTCCGACAGTTATGATTTGGTTTATTTTATGTGGAATCCTAATGCGACAGTTATAATTTGGTAAAATTTATGTAGGAGTAACCAATTTGTCTGCTGGCAACAACTGTTACTGATCTATTACTGAACCAATAGAAGGGTAGACAAGCTTTACATCATATAAAACCCTTCACTATGAAGCAGGATGCAAGTCAATTGGTCACTGTCTGCTTAACTGTTCATAGAGTTCAATCCACTCCTGATTTCTATTCAACAAACTTTTTTAGTTTTCAAATTTAATTTTTCTTACCTACACCGGATAGAATACATTTTCCTGCTGTCGTTAAACCGTCACTCTTTTTTAAAAACTAATTCAGACCGCCTCCTCTTCAATTACTTCTTCAAATATATGTTCAGTTGAAGTGAAATTAGTAACCTTCAACATTGCAAGTTCAAATACTCGGCGACACACCCAGTAAATGGTACATCGTGTTTATATACAGTCTGTATATTTATCTATAATAAACTCACTCGAAATGATCATTACAAATATTTTTCTTTCCCCGGAGAAGTGGCATCGACAAACTATCGAGTCGTATAATATTATTTATCTTCATTTTCACGGACACACTTCTCCGAGAAATGAAAATATTTGTGCGCTTTTTTAATCTTTTTGAAAGCAGGAATGTTTTAGACGGATTAATTCATAAAAACAAATACGACATAAGTACCTGTTTAAGAAAACGTAAACTTTTTTGAACGTCTGTCTGTAATATTTAAAGAAGATCAAGTTCTCTATTGCCGTCCATATTTGTCAATCATATTTGATCGTGTCGATATATTTTTAAAATGCCTGTATCGCCAGGTTATTCACGGAAATCATACAATTTACAATCCGCCTCAAAAACATGCCCAAAAACTGAACATGTGGCGTCTGCATTGCTTTTTCCCCCCTTTTCTATTAGATAATTTCCAAATACATTCCCTATATCTCATATCACTCAGGCATTTCCATGAACCCTTTAAAGTGGTATGGAAGTATTTTCAATGCGTAAAATAGCTGAAAAAATACCTTTAAACTTGAATGAAAGCTGTGTGTGTCCATACATTCTACAAGCAACATGATACTGTGTTCTTTCTCATTTCCAAACCTTGCAACCTGCAATTGAAAAAGAGATTACCTAGAATATGAACGATTCTTCGTTTCTTTAAATAAAACTATCTGCCATTTAGGACCATCCATTCCCATTTCAATGTAAACACTTATGTTTCAAGCACATGATTCTAGAATATTAACCATTATCAAAAGGCGAGACTTCACTTACTATTACAGAAATAAAACTGTTATTCCTGAATATTAACCATTATCACCAGCACGACATACAAGAAAATCACAAACAATTCCCAAAATAAAACTGTGTACACCAGACATACAGTCATTTCTTGGAATACGCCAGTTATTTATTTATGAGCATACTCGTAATTTCTCATATTTCTACATCTGATATATGGAAACATTAAATGTTATTATAACAACGGTGACCGTAGAACAGCCTTGAAATAAATGATTAATATATATGCAAAAAGCTGAAAATTTGGGCAAATTATTCATTCTGGAATATGAGAACGTAGTCTAGAGTGGTTAGTAATATACAAACAGCTTAGATCAGCTGCCTACGTACTATTTGTTTGACTCATAGCGTCCTATCGTTTGAAACTCTTTTACAGCTATATGAAAAATTTAACACAAATACGAAAACTGAAAATGTCCCCAGTTAGTACTTTTTCACCTGTTTATAAATAAATACAAATTTTTTTTCTATTTTTACATGGAGTTTGAAAAAGATGTTTAAATTGTGACATTATCGTTAAAAAGACATTCAATATGGGAGAATGAGGATATAAAATACATATTTGCTATAACTGTATAATGATTATCTAGAAGTTAATAACATTGTGGGCAGAAATATACATAATAGGAAAATCATGGCTAATTTCCCAGCTTTCAGAATCAAATTATCCTTATAATTTTATATACAATTTTTTCATACAAAAATTCCTGTGGGTTTTTATATGAATAATTTTCTCTTCCACAATTGAGGTTAACTTTCACTCAAAACTCTCATGATAAAAGATTTCCGACTTTATATACGCCCCTCCCCCACACCAACCCTTTGTTAGGGTGACTTGACATTATTTTAAGACGTACAAAGTAACATCATTTTCAACTTCAAAGACAGTGAAGACTACTGTCCATGTAACTGCCTAACTCACTTTCAAACTAATTAAAAACTGGAAAACAATATTATCTTTACTAATCAAATATTTTCATCTAAACATCCTTTGGACCAAGTTCATACTGTACAAGTAGGCGTGGCAACAAATAACCACCCATCGTGTCAGGTAACCCAACCCCCTCATTAGTCGAATCATTCAGACGAAATACACCCTGAAGGCCTTTCCAGACCCTTAACCCTGAAAAGGTCCAAGGGGCTGCTTCAGTACTCTCAGGTGTCCAATTAGAACCAATTAAGGGTCAAAAGAGGGGAGAAAACCAACTTGAAAATCAATTTCCATGAACACCTTGTTGGTTTAATTGAAGTGTTGCACTCTTGAAATTAGAGTTATAAGAAAACTGCCAACAAAAGCAATAATCATTATTTTTATATTTTCCAAATCAGCAAATTTACAAATTCATTGACTGGACGATCAGCAACTGTTATAATGACAGCCTGTAGGTACAGTGTAGTTGCACAGGTGAGCAAAGTGCTTGAAACCAGTCACAATAAAAACGAAATTAGGGGATTGTTCAATAATGCTGTTTTCTGTAATATTTTATTTCTACTAATAAATTTTTGTTTCAAGTTTGTAAAATAAAGTTATTTCTGGTAGGTTAAGCATGAAATTATTTTACTCTTTCAAGCAATGGTACCGATACCTGGCTTTCTCTTCTCATTAAAGCTTTTTAAGTATTCAGAAAGAAGTTGTTTTGCCTGTATTTGGGAAAAAAAATTAATTTTGAAGATCCTTGCCCAGTTTTATATTCTGGTCTCTTAAACAAGCTGATTAAGACACATTCAGGTACTGAAGTCCCTTTAGCTTTGTTTCAAATAAGGCGAAGTTTTGATCTAGGACAATAAATTATTGTTACTAACGTATCAAACCATAGTACATACATTATTGTGACTCACCCGAGTCAAAGATCGGACACCCCATCTACAGACTTTAAAGACAATCAGATTCTTTTATACACTTTCATATTCAAACTAAGATGTGTAAGAAACAAAAAAGCGGCATATTTCATCTAATCAAGCGAGAACGGTATTCACATAAAATGTCCTCAGAAAACAAAGAGACAAATCCCAACCATTAATTATTCCATTACCAACTGAGCTAATTGATTCATTAGCTAACTAATTGAAACCATTTTGTAACAGGATAGCAGTGAAGTTTTTTCGAAAACACTTTTTTAAATATATTTTCTTGAACAAGGGTGAATTGAAAGACTAGCTTAACATAATATATATCAGTACCTATTAGTTTCCCTTGATGAACGTAAGATAATAACAACAATAACTAAACTGCTTTAATAGTTACTTTCTGAGTTCATTAACATTCTTCTTTTTGTCTCTTTAACAAAAACCTCACAGCAGCAAAACCAGTTACAGCTTTCCGTCACAAAGGAACGTTTTTCAGATTTTTGATTTAGATCTTAAGTGATTTTTCGATTTACATCTAAGTGATTTCGGAAAGATTGAATTTTTTATTGCATTTAACGTAAATGTGCATGATTAGCATCATATAATTATTGTCATTAGTAATCACGGGATGTAGACGAGGGTTTGTCCGTGCTCACTGAATTTGATTTCGGAGGGTAAAAGAAAATTATCAAAAGCTGTCATGCAATGTTCAACACCAAAGTCGTTTATTACAGAAGATCCGTTATAAGTATGCACATCATGTTCTTCATTTCAATTTTAAACTGATTTATCTAATTTTACTTGAAACAAAAACATGCAGCTTTCAAAGACACCTTCAAGCCTGTTCCAGCACAAAACAAGTATTCCAGTGTCCACGAGACAGAACATATCATTGCAACAAAACAGAAATTCTCTCACCCTTAGCTAATGAGAATTTTAGTGAGAAATAATGTGTATGTATCTCTTTCAGTTGATTCTAAACGAATGACTTTCAGGCATTATCAAACACTTTTACCCATCCCTATTCTTTCCCCTTTCCCAACTTTTGACAGGCCATTACGTTGTTGTTTTTTTTCAGCTTTGAAAAATATCTGATCTTGCATTTTTACCCTTAGCTTACCTCAACTCTAAAATGGATCTGGTCAATCATTTAAGTTTGGACTGTACTTTTAGTTTTTAGAGCATGGGAAAAGTGATCTTTCTTTAAAGACCATGGCAGATCATGATCAGCCTACAGATTTATGCAGACTATGATCATGATGGATCAATTTTCAACAGTTTTCAGCCCCTTGAACAACTTCTGATACAGTCCAAATTCAAACATGGACAACCTCAACATAAGAGATTTAGCAGGTTAACCGTTTGAAAGTACAAAATGTTATGTCATTTTAGAAATTTTTCTTTTTGAAAATGTTTTGGATAGAAACTTGACATATTCAATCTAACAACGTATCGCTTGAGATCTTGCCACTACTTCAAAATCTCCCAGCAGAGCCAGTGATTCGGAAAAATAACTCCTTACCGTAATGTTTTTAAAATTCTACATTCATGCAAAACAGCAATTGATGGCGAATTAATTTTGTATTATTTCCGAATCAAATCAAGACGATCATACCATTATGGCATTTAAGATTGGCTGATGGAGATTGATACTGAAATAATATCAGTTTCATTTTCAACAAAACTCTATACTGAATCACCAAATAAATGTCCCGTTACTTTCGGGTAGTGTTTCAGTGCACTAACCTGACAGCGGGGTTCGCCAGTAATTTGCATGTTTTTATGAAGCCATAAACGGCCACCCGTAAAAGGGTTACGAGTATTTTGTGGTCATTTTGTGGCTACTCTTAAAGCGCGACTTTGCTCACCTGGGTACGGGGGAAGAAAAGGATTAACGAGGCTTGAAATGATTGGTCAAAATATGTCACCCGAAATATATCAGATGACACTAATGGCTGTCATACTCTTCTAATAAAACAACTTCCCACATCTGAAACTGCCGTGAGTAATGTATCATAAATACACAGAATGTGTAAAATTTGAGTAAACATTACTTTCCTGTTTTAAGCTACAACTCATTGGTCAAAGCTAATTTATATCCATGAGAGACACTCAACTCTTGCACCTATAGCTTTTTTTCTTCTTAAGGGTTTTAAAGCAACTTTCAACACTATCGCATTTAGTTACAGGAGGACAGTGTTTATCTAACTATCATTCTTTGGGAAGACTAGTGCTACACTCCTATTCTCCTCAAGAAATTGCTGTTTAAAATAAATATGGTAGTGAGGCTCAAACCAACGACCCCCAAATCAGTGAAACTGGTTTAGTGATTTCAGGTCTGCAACCATAACCCTACACTACAAATTATTACTAATGATGGTTCATATCTGCCGTAGCACTGAACTATGGCTAGGCATAGAGGCAACAGGACAGAATGAACTACGGAGTCCAGTAAACCAATCCCAACCTTACCAGACATGAGAACAGCACTTCAAATCACAATTACATCAAGTTTTAAAAGCTATATTAAGTCTACTGTTATCACATCTTAGCGCTTGAAATTCACATTAAGGAATTAGGTTCATTCAAAATTCTGATAATCAAATACACTTTCCTTGGTGTAAATCTATTTATCAACCCCCTACAGTAAACAAACTGCTGAGCCCAACACGCTTGCGTGACAAACGGTCATTATTATGAAATCGTGAAAAAATTACCCAATAATATCAGATTTTATATTAGATTGATCATGTATTGAAATATAATGAGTACAAATTCCTTCAAACTGTTGGTAAGTCTTACCTTTTGAGATTTTAACAATTGATTAGATGCCTTGTATTGTTAGAGAAGTTGATTCGTTGATACAGGTCACATGTTTTACGCGATCAAATGAAAAGGAAAAGGGCCTGTCAAAAACGAAGGCAATTGATGTTTTGTTGGTACATACGTTACAGCTGAGAGGATAAGAGATGTGGACACAGACTCAGAGAAAGAACTTGTACACAAGGTGAGGAAAGGTGAATGGACCACCAAGTTTCGACACCTGTCAACTTTCGGGACTTATCTACAAAATATCTCCGATCTAAGCAAGCAAAAGTTGTTTCTTATCACTAAAAGGCATACAGATGTATCATTTTGACAAATCAACATGTAGATCATTAGCTATAAATCTACTGGTCCTCTATAAATCATTAACCGTTTTTTATGGTCATTAGTTGGAGCAAGTGACTTTTTCATGTTTAATTTAGATTAAATCTTGTCAGGAGTGCAAAGTATATATATATTGAAACACTACAGGAACAGTTATATACTTTGCACTCCTGACAAGAAAATTACCTTAGACATTTCAGGCACGACAAGTTCTTGCATCAAAGAAATTTTGAAATATGCAAGCAAGATAAAACTAATTAGGTTTATTTTGGTAATTTTACTCAAATCTTAAAATGAATTTTCATTAATGCAGCTTGAATGCTTGTAATCCACAATAATCAAAATCGTTAGAGCAATTGCTACATGTACAAATCAATTTATCAGATTGATTGGTTTAGTAACCTGTTAAATCTACAAGATTATCATTTTTGAAAACAATAACACTAGACTGAAAAATTAATAAACTTTTTAACAATTTTAACATTTCCCACAGTATTAATATTTCAAAACAACTGACCTGATCTGTATTGTTTTTATAACAAAAGCACCATCGTAGGAAAAATTTAATTATGACTTTACTTCACCACCCATACAAACATTAAGTTGCCCTTCAAATTTAAGGTCTGTCCAAGCAGAAATTTAAGAAACCCGATCGCACCTGGGGTAAATTTCTCATTAATTTTTAACAGATCTTTTCTTTAAGATAGCTGTGCACATGATAATTGCAACTGTGAAGTTCCAAAGATGTACCTTATTATGCGGGCCAAGCACTATTTTAAAACGATCAAAGAATAAGCCAATTAAGACATTGAAAATCGTTTAACTCTTCCTTAAGACCAACTGAATTGTAGCATGTCTCGAAAAATGTAAGCTGCAAGAAACTGATCCTATCTGTCAAAATTGTAGAGGGCAACTGGTACAACTTTATTCTCTGCTTAACTGAAACATTTAAATTGATTTTGAATTTGTTTTAATCACTAATCCGCGATCATGTAATTTCAATTACTTAGGACGGGGAAATAAATTTGAAGCAACAATAACTGTTTTTTGTATAATCGGAGATAGGTTACCATACCCAGGCTTGTTAACTTACCTGCAACTTTTGACATATTAATACGATAATAAGAGATGTGTCTGGGAAAAAAGCCCTTTTGAAAATATGAAAATAATAATTACAAAATTATTACTTTACTTTTGATGCATGAATACAATAAGAGACGTGCTTTTCGCAACAAAGTCCTACTTGCACATGAAAATGAAAACTACTTAACTTATTCCTTTCATTTTAACATAGGAGAGATGCAATGTGCAGCTGCATCTAGGGGCTATTACTCTTAACTAAATCAGGAACAGGCACAAGAGTTGATTCCGGCTAAAAGTTTCAAATGCCAAAAATTCTCAAGTTCTCTATGACTGAACTACTGAAGTCTGAAGTGGGATTTGTGCAAGACATACGAAAGTAATTTTGACACATATTTTAAAATTTTAAAAAGACTTTTTGGTTTGAACCCTCGTCTGTTATACATTTAGTACATAGTTTGAATAATTTTGTTCAACAAACTTCAGGCGCAGGTGCATCTCGAAATGGCAACGAAGAAAAATTATACAATTTTATCTTATAATCTTAATTACAATACTGAATTAAAATAGTACTAAAAAAGTTGACTATACATTGGTATCTAGTTACATTCATAAATCTTCAAAGGTGCGCCCTCTGTTTTTGATGTTACAGGTGACAACTATTTGATAGGATTCTTGATTCTTACGGAGGCACCCATTTGAACCTATGTTTTGTTTTTAATGCTATACGTTTCAAAGATTATGCATTGGTTTTTGTATTTTTTTGTTTTAAGTAGTAGAGATTAATAACGTAGATATCATCGGGTGCAGTTGAAGCTACCTGATAAAATACCAGATTTCAATTGGGCATTTCCAAGTCAAGACCAGCAATGTTTTGTAATGAAAATACAACAAAAGGATGTCAAATATTTGTGGCTTGAAATCAAATACAAATTCAGCTGCGGTTAACTTAGGGCAGACTTTTGCTTGGGTGTGCTAGAAATTATAGTTACGCTCGTCGGAAGCTCACTGAAAACTGATGTCTCGGCAGATCATGATCTGCGCTGATCACAAAGACCGTAGAGTGATACACCACTAAAACGAATCAGGTAAGGTCAAATGGAAACACATACACTAAAACAAATGTGGCAAGGTCAGGTGGAGACACATACAAGACATACCTAAAATGCTTTTAAATCACCCAGCCACTGGGTCTTACCAGATTCATTGAACAAAATATGACGGATGAAAAACTCTTAAATTGACCACTTAAAGCTTGCTCACATTAGGGTCCATTTAAACATCAGTTATTATCATCGTTACTGATGTATATAATTGTATCTATATCCAATATGTATCAAACTGATTCGTAGCTATGTCGACCAGGTGCGATACAACTTGCTGGGGCAATGATCTATGTAGAAGAGTCATTGAATAGGGCAGACAATATTGCTATCGTGTGACTTCATTACTTAATTAAACTTCAACCAGATAAATGACAGGTGGATGTAAATAAATAAATTTCTTGAGAATCGTCACAAGAAAATGTTAATTTAATCACCGAAAATGACTAATATTTTCGCATGAGTGTAAAATAGATCGCTACGATAGAATCCTAATTATGTAAATAATGACTTTTTGCGTTTTGAATCAATCTTGATAAAGTATCAAACCAGGCCAACAAATAATACAAATTATATTAATTTGGTATGAATCATGTAAGGACATAGCACATCATCCAATATTTTGCTATTTTGTCATGTAGCTTAGGTAATAAATATTGTCTACGGGAACATGTTTTATAGTTTAATGATGATTAAGTTGAGCCACACTGTGCAAAAAACCAATGTCCGCACCTTGAGACGCAAAGTGAAAATATATCAACATTTCATAGCTGAAAAATGTATCCACAAACTGTTGCCCGAGACATCCACAACTTTGTCTTTTTTCAGTGTAAGTACTGTACACAGTTTCAGGAGGTAGTCATCTTGCATAGTGAATCTACTTACATCTATACTGAATGAGAAATGTAACAACACATTTAAACTTTAAGCATTGGTTGCTGGAAATAGAAGCCTCTCCTACTGTTTTAACATTATGACCGATTTAAAATCTTCTCTCAGAACACTGTGACTAAAGACTCGAAAACTACTTTGTACTATATACATTAATTGACTGCTGAATGATGCCATGTCCCTACTTGTGTAAAATGAGTAAGCCATTTTTAAGGGTATTACTAAGCAGTTTGCCTCCTAAAACATGTCTTCAACACGATCAACTTTTATGAAACATGATCTAATATGATTTTATACAATTTGTTAAGTTTTAAAACAAAATAAACAGTTTCTGATGAAAAGATCTATAATTTTATATGGCAGTTGCGTGTGACAGCAATTCATATAATACGAAAAATATTTTACTATTTTTCATTTATAGTACTATAATATAGCGATAACAATCATTAAGACACTGAACATCTGGGGAGCTGCCAATTACTAATTGATAAATTTCTAATTAGATTCAAACAATACTTTTTAAATGTCAAGCCGTATTAAAATTCTTCCAAAAGGTGAATTAGTAAAGCATCTATTTGAGTTCACGTTCTATGACCGCTAACTGATAAAATCAGTGTCGTTCCTGAATAACGCAAAGCGACTGTAACCGTATCTTTTGTTTTTAGCCGATTGTAACTGTTAAAATTTATGAAACATATCAACATTAAACCATTACAGATGTGTGATCAAATGAAATTGGTTTGTTTACAGATTACATCCCAGATTAGTCATCATAAGCAGTGTGATCAGTTTTCCATGTCGCAAAAAAAACCCCGCACCAATTAATCAATGTCATCAATACTGATATGCTTGGAATTTAAAGACATTGAAATATACAAACATTTTGACAACTGTGAGTGAAATGGCTGATTGACGCAATCATCCGACGTATTAACACTTCTAACCTAACTCGTGCAGTGCATACCATCGTCGCCGAAAAATTTGCTGTTTTGCACATTTTTGTTTTGTTTTGACATTTCACCTTTCAAAAAAGCGTTAAAAGCAACCTAAACCTTTCTTTTTATTGTACTTTGAAAACATTTCTCAGCAAATGAACACGGTTTTTTTAAGCTAAATATATTCTTGGTCATGCACGTGAAAATGCATTTTATCTTTTTCTCGAAAAAAATTCCTTCTTCCAAGCAAGTTTGTCATACAAGAGATTGGGAAAAGTAAGTAAATCAAAATTTTCACGGAGACTGTTTTAAGACATACAGCTGTGTTTTACATAAACAATCAAATTAACATTTCTATTCCATCATTCATGCATGATGTAGTTTTTCGCCCTTAATAACACCTAGATAGAAATTTATTTCTTTAAAAGGTAATTACAATCATCTTGTGCCAGGCAGACCATTTTTATCAGGTTTTGAAAGAACCATATGCAATATTGCAGCTTAAACATTAATGGTTTACAGGTCAATTTTTAAAGACCTTTGGAGGCTATTAAAGGAAAGTAGAACAAAAAAGTCTCGGTCCACAATTAAAATTTCATGTCATACGGAAATCTCAAGTGAAACAAGACAGACATAAACAGGACAGTCAGTTACCTATCTATCAAAATACATTGTAACACGTTACATGCGGTTACCTAAAAAAACGACTATTAACTTTAGTAAGTTGCCTGTGAGTCCCCCCTCTATTACTTTGTTAATATGATATTAAAAGTTGAAGAATTGAGCCCTGCTTTATGATTGCAGTATCACAGGCTTGTACCAGCACCAGCAGACTAGATACCAACTCAGGGATTCTAAAACAATGGAGCTGAAATAAAATGTGAGCCAACCTGCTAGGTAGTGGATAAAAATAGCCATATTGGCTCACGGTCTGAGTTCGGAATCTTTACCATCAAATGTGCTGGCTACGTGTTGACTTGTTTAATTGCTTATGAAATCAAGTATTATATAATAAGAGCTTCTGACGTATTGCGTGTTACTCACTTATTAAGGGCCTAATTTCTTAGCAAGATGTGTCATCTTTAGTTTTTTAACATCAAACAGGTGAAACTTCAAAAGCTGTATATAACTAAGGTAGATTAACAACAAACAACTGCACAAAAGATATGATAAAACGTAAATTAAAATGCACAATATGCAAATGTGATTTTAGAGCCGTTTAAAGTCGTAAAACTCTTCACGTACAAGTATTAACGTTTAATCTTGTCAGAAATTAATAAGCCTCCTGTATCAATGTCAAATGAGTAATCGGAGGACGCAAATTTTCAGAACACGTAATTTAAAAAAATCCCAGCACCCCGTTGTTAGTCACACGTTCTAAGTACATGTTTATTGTATTTAAGTGGAATATTAAAATGTAAGAAGTTTGTGCATGTATTGTTTATAGCTTGCAAAGCCATTAAGAATTGAAACATTTAGCATGCTGTGAGTAATGTTCTGTTTATCTTTATAGATTACCTTGCTGCAAAATATATATTTAATTTATAAACAGGCAGTCACACTGGTGGCAACAAATACAGAAGTGAAGTAGCAAGTGGCGTTTCAGATAGAAGGTGTAAAGGTACTAAATCTGCTGTTACAGATAGGTGTAAAGGTACAAAATGTGATGTTTCAGATTGGTGTAATGGTACTGTATCTGTTGTTCCAATCTAGGTGTAAAAGTACAAAATCTGATGTTTTATGGTATAAAGGTACTAAATTGATGTTTCAGAAGGAGATGTAAAGGTGCTCAAACTACATACACTGAAGTGCTTTAACAAAATTTTCAAAAAATAAATTCTACACTTAACAACATCTGCTACAAGTGGCAACTTGTTGGTATTCATGTTACTTCAAAATGAGAAAATTCAAATTTGTCAACATGTTTGTTAGTACTGCCGATTAGCAGCTGCTAGTGCAATATGACCTTTTATCAAAGGCGACCGCTCACTTTTGTACAGTACACTTACCAATGGAGTACAACTGATGCTTGTACCCAAACAAGCCCGTAAAAGAAGTCAACTTGTGAGGATGGTTCATTTTTTATTTTCACCTTTCAAATGTTTGGAAGCTGCCTGTCTGAAAGTGAAAAGTAACAACTTCATCAATTTAACGTTACACTAATAAATTTCTACAACAGAAAACTGAAGGTTGTAGGTTTCAGCTAAACTGCCATCACGGCTTCACCAAGTTTGTTCACTTGTTTTCCGAGAAAATTAACAGCAGAATGTTGTCAGAAACTAAAATACTTCGGCCAGAGACATTGAATACATTTTCTATGTCTCCCATTTCAGCAGAATAAACTCAACTAAAGAAAATGAATAAGAATTGAACGTATATAAATTTTCCTATTTTGTCCACTAGGGATGACCATATGATTAAGACCCCAAGTTACTAAATCACACCACTGCAACAATAATAAAAGTGCTGACTTTGTTATATATATAATATTCAATGAGTAATGCTGAAAAGAATTTGCTGAAAACAAAAAATTCTTGCCCCGATTGGAGATTTTTTTTCTTCACCCATGTGATGACAGATTCATTTCGTACTTTAAATACGGGGCATCTTAAAAATGTCTTCAGTTTATAACCTTTTGTATACGATGCCAATTTGCAAAAAATGTTCCCAAAAATATGTGAAAATTACTCATTTCCCAATTAAATTGAACAAAAAACGTGATAGCAGCCCGTGAGAATTTTAATTAATGTCATTTGCTAATTGATTATCAATGCACATACCTCGGTAACTGTCAAAATGATGTATCTATATCGAAATTAGGCAGCAGTCTGTGTGCGTGTGGCCTCAAGAAAAATGCGTCAAAACTTGTGAAAACTGAAAATATACAAAATCATAAAATATAAATATTATGTAATGTTAACGCATTAGTCTATAGATAAGGCATGCATTTACTTCAGTATCTATGCGATTAGATTTTTATCTATCACCTCTGCAATATAAATCATGTCGGGGAAAAATAACCTTAAACCGTAGACAGCCAGGGATTGGTCGACTGGCTGTGTTTAAATTCATATATTATACCAATACATCAAGACTGTCCTTCGAATTTTTAATATATCTTTACATCAAGGGGATCGACAACAGGTATGACATGCAATGTTAGGGAGAGGTGCTGACAGACTCGTGTACAGTCAGTCTTTACTTCATCGGTATGGAGACCCGTAGGCTGTACAGATTCGCTAAAAATAATTCAAGGGGGAACCTGTTGCAGTGTGAAATAAACACTTCATGAAAGCTGACCATTAATCACTTCAAGCTTAGAATGAATAATTAGGTGGGGATAAAAGTAATTAAATGATAAAAAAAACATTTTAATCGGAGATATTAATTATCTTGTCAAAATGATGAAAGCTCTTCATTAAGACAATGTCTTAACTACATGGAAGAATATCATGAAGAAAAAATCAAAACCTGATGGGTACTTCCAGGAAACGTCAAACATTTTCAAAGACGTGTAATTATGAAATGCATCAGTAATGCAAATGTTTAGTTTTTTTCCAGGAGTTATTCGCCAGTTCTACCGGTGTTTCAGTTCCTGGCAGGGGGATAACCATATATAACCATTGTTCAGAGAGGGACTAATGCATACTATTCCCCCATCCTCTGTAAGAAAGTGCCAACTTTCTCACAGGAAGAGTGCCGTCAGTAATTGGGCTCAAACCCATGACCCTCAATCAGTAACAGGTTTTAGTGTATTCGAGTCAACCAGTGACCTTAACCACTAAACTAATGGAAGCGCTTCAAAGTTGTACAGTATACAGTATTAACAGAGTTTGACTGTATTCATTTTTACAAACATCATTTTCACACGGACAAAGCTATGGAAATGTATTTATTTCCTTGTCAAAATTTCGTATCCTGATATCGGGAATTTCAGGCAAACATTTTTTTCTTTTCTTAAATCTGATCCCGGACTAGACCTTGGGGCTGGGAAAATTCATTTCGCTACTTCCTCACAGTTTTCTATATATAGCGCAACTCATGTATATATTCTAAACAACTACTCAAAATTCCAGGATATATCTTTTTTTTAAGTTTAAGATATAACAAGTTAAATTTAAAATGTTCTCATCTGAAGTTTTTGTCAAATTAAAGATAAGAAATTTTGTTCTACACATGTGACCCGATAAACTCTCGTGTAATACATGTTTGGGAATTTACATTTTCAGTTTCATAACGTTATCCTTCATTTTTCACATGATGCTGTTGCGTCAATTAGTATCCATGTTTAATGAAGTTTTTATACATGAATTATTTTTTCAATGTTTTTGACAATAACGTATAGCCCCCAATAAATCAGCTGAAAGATTGTCATAATGAATTTTTAACAACATATTTGACAAGATATATGTATCTTTTATTTGAAAAACCATTGGCCTAATTTTCAAGTATTAACTGTATACATGTAAACTTTGAATATGTAATTAGAAGAAAAAAACCTGTCCTACTCATAAGATGGGCATTGCTTAAGAATGTTCAAAACAAGGTTCGCAGGCCTCCTCAGCTGTGGTATAAACTAACGGCAAACATTATGATCGTGGCTTATAAAGTCGGTATCTGCATTTTCTCAGACATTTTCAACTTCACTTCTCGTTTTGCAACTTCACTTTTTTCTTTGAATTTCATGCCTGAGATTTGTATCTCGCCCATGCGATCTAGCTCCTATTTCCACATGAAAGAATCTGATATAAATATTATCATTAATTTTTGTTACATTTACTCTATGTGAAATTGGGCATGTACAAACATATTCAAGAACCGCGATTGCATTTTACACAAAAGCGAATAAAAATTTGATATATTTATTATTATAATGCTTTATGTTCCCTTTTAATTGAAGTTTTATGCGATATTTTGAAGTACCAACCCAGCTATAATGACATTGAATAAAGAACATTTAAATGCAGTAAATTTGTTTCTTGTTTGCCTATTCTTATATAAATAGTTGAATGCTTGAAACACAATCAAAGCTGCTACTGTACTGAGTGATATTTTACAGTTTTGTAAAACAAGTGCCAAGGACCCAAAACCATCTTCTAATTACTTCATTAGGAGATTTGAGAACAGACATGTGCACTAGTTCTGGACCTCTAAATCAGTGACAAACTGAATTTGTTTTCTATACATTTTATATAAAATGCTACGGTCAATTCTTTCAGGAGACTGCAAGATTCCATTTGGTATTACTAAAGGTGCCTTAATAAAGTCATTATCAAGAATCATATAAAAATAAATTTTCTATTATCTATATAAACACTTTGAGATGCCTACTAACACACCCCTTGCCGTCATCCCCTTCACCCCCTTGCAGATATTTTTGACAGCATGTTCAGCACTGTTAACAGGTGATCAACACAGATTAAATTTTGAAATCTGGAAAGTGCATGATTTCTAAACTCTCACAGCATTTAAGATAAGGAGATACTTTTTATATTATCTTCCAGATGTTAATCACATCTGTAGCTTGGATGTACTTGAGTATAATTTATTAAATAAATTGTTATGAGACATTTACATAAAATACATCATTCTGAGCGAACGAAACAAAAAACTAAATGCTTATCAATGAAGAAAAGGTTACTTCAATATTATAACCGATTGTAGATGTAAACTCATTAATGAAGAAGAGAAAAACTCAAATTCATTGAAGAAAATCAAGATGATTCACTATATTCATACTTAATTATATACATTAAACTTTGACGCATGAGCTTAATCATTGAAGTTGTACATGTAAGAAATTAATTAATTTTTTTTAACTTAAATATCACATTGAAATTTTCTTGTATTAAATTGTAACCGTAGATTTTATTTCATTCTGCTTCGGTAGTTGCCCTAAGTACCCATAAACACTAAAATGTACTTGGATTAAAATGCCTTTACGCGTGTCTTTTTAATAGATTAGTAGATAGCAATCTATTTGAGATACTGTCATTACAAAAAGTCTACAAAAAGAGGGTTTTCTCGTGACCTGTACGATTCCGTGTCATTCCCGCTCATTATGACACATGAAATAAAGCAACATGTCATCGTAAAAGCTCTCATTTCGTACCATTTTGCATTATAATTATAACTAACGATTATTAAAACATCACTTATTTATTACACATTTGTCTTCTTAGTTTGAATTTATGAATAAATTTAGAAAAACGGGACAGAATCAAAAGAATTATAATGACAAAATCATGTTCTGTGCAACCGATGGACAGACGAAAGATTACAAGTTGACATTAACTTATGTTAACATTGGATATGCATGCTCGCTGCTTCTATACTGAAACTTTTTGTATAGCATCGTTAACATTTTAAGATTTGAAAATTGTGTAATTAGGTGCGGATGTCAATCATAAAAACAACACATGTGTCTAAATTTCATGTTATATCATGTAGTTATAATTTGACCATTATAACTGAAGTAAGTTGATAATTAAGACACAAAGAAAACGATGGTTGGTGAGAAATGCCGCAATATTTTGTTTCACATCAAAAGTTTACCCATCTTTTTTCATTTTAAACCCAGTTTCAAAAACACTACAGTTCAATAACAGGCAGTTAAAACCAACCAGCCCATATCACTTGTCCTACTCGAACATTTGTACTCTAATCATGATCTGCACTGATAACTATTCAGTATGTAAATTTTATGTGAGCATCCCTTACTCACAATTTATGGTATTATTTCAGAATAAAAATTGGCAATTCTATCTAGCCGGTGATAATTAAGAAAGAGTGCATGACTTGTGCAGATTAAACACAACATGATTCGATTTAGTAAATAAAACAGTAGAAACTAGAGATTGCTTTTCACGAAAAGCATAAGTTTCCCACCCCTATGACCTTGACCTTTGATTGACTCCAACTTATAATATGCACAAGACTTCATACTGATGCTTCCTGCAAGATTTTATGAAAATCCAACACAGGGTATTGGAGAAGAAGCATGGACAAGTTTTACTGAATATCAGGATGCCAAACATCTTCAAAGTCAAATAAAAGGGAAAATCCTGACAACATGCACAACTACACTTGATACTTAACATTTCTACCAAGTTTCAGTCAAATCCATCCAGGTGTGTAGGAGTTTCGCAGACAAACAGCCCAAACCAATGTCTTCGACTATATGTTTATTGGATATATGATTAAAAAGAAGCTTTGGGAACATTGTAAGATGAAGGTACTAGAATAAGTAAAATCCAAATGGGTAAAACAACTCATCAATCAAAGGTCAAAATGGGCTGCTACAGAAAAGTTGATGCCAAATCATGATACAGCAAAATATCATTTCTCCATTATACTCTACATGAGTAACATCAGAGCAAGTAAAAGTCATGAAATACAATCTAGGTGGTACAGTTTCTCAATCTAGGACTCTCGCCACAAGAGCACTCATCTGGTGTGAAATATACCACAAAATTTCACCTTTCCAAAAACGATATCCTCCGGAGCTCACGCTGGAAAATGATAAGTTCACTTAATGTTCAAACTGAATCGTTGGGAAAGGATATACAAGAAGGTTTCCGTAGTACTATACGCTGTAACTTGAACACTTTCCTTTGTTTACAAACCAGTTTGCATCATCATGTAATATATATGAACATGCATGTTGAATACATGTACACGTGTAATTTTCTCTCGTATTGTGATTAAGGTAATGTGAAATTGTTACACAATACAAATTTACATCGCTAATTAGTTTGTGGCGCTATTAGTTTACACCCGTTTGATATGTTTTGCCACATTTTACCTGTATCGCATGTAAATACAAAAAAATATTCCCATAATATGTTGAGGATCACGTTACAAGTTTTGAAACTGCAAACTACGACAAAGTAATCTGATTTCATAAAGCTTTGACTGCTTCCCACGCACTGGCCTTTAATATACTAATAAAACCCTCTAAAGGCCGGAAAGAGTCAAACTGACGTAACAGAAATACTATACATTAGTAACACACCCACGACATGATAATGTATCCGATAGAGTTCCGAGTCAAAAGGAATAACAATAAATATATCTGGTCAAGTTTCAGCTGAAGGTCATGTACTAAATGTCATATTTGCTGCACTGAACGTGTATCATCTGAACAGCAATACGTGGTGTTTAATTATTAATAGATGCTCCTTTGACCAAAAAATATTATAGCATATTTCTATTCTTTTCAAGTTCCCAAGGCTCATTTGATAGTTACACTGACATTTTGCAGCTATCACATAAAGGGAGATAACTCCTGCTTTATAGTAATCTTCAACATGTATCCATGCAGTATTTGCTGAGGTGGGGAATGGTTACTGTTACATATTGTTTCATGTAGAAAATTATATATACATCATAATATACATTATATATACTAAGTATATCACACAAGCATCTTGGAGCCCAACAGTTAATACAAAGTTGTCCAATATTCTATGGCGACCATTTTGTTGCTCAGACATGAAGGGAAAGCTTCACTTGTTGTCATGCCTTTTAGGTCATACAAAACGCTAGCACCACTGTGCACGCTGTAATCGATGGTTTGCATAGTGACTTTGGGAACGTTGCTCAAAACAAAGTTGTTCTAGGAGATATTGTGTATTTTACAGCAAACATAAAAATACTTGAAATATTTACCATAAATCTGTTTTTTGAACAAACAAATTTTAAAACTGGTGGTGGCCCTGGGCTGACGGTCGACAATGTAACTCAATATTCCTGTTGTACACATCTGAAAATAGACGACAAATACATAATTAATACCCCTCCCCTTCAAACTATCATTTCGACAACCATCACTATAGGATAATTTTAGAGTTAAAACCTTTTTAAATACATAAACATCTCACTTTGTCATTGGTCATTAGAACATACTAAATTAATCTTCATTATTTTATGACAGCTTAATGTCTTTCTATTCACACTTGGTTTAAATCAAATAAAATTTGTGGTGTTAATAAGAAGCTAAAATCCTCCTAAATTGTTTCGACAACAATCAATCAAAAATAACTAGGCCATTAGGTACCACTCTGGTCAAATAGGTCAAGAATTCGAGACAACTGAACCCCCTAAAAAAGCATCCAACGAGGCCCAAAGTGTTTGAAGTGACCAAAGTTTGGGAGACATTTTGTTAAGTCCTTACAAGTATACCACAATAATTAAATTAACTACACACCATAGTGCTGCATCTAGAGGCCACCCCTTTGAACGTCTTCAAAACTAATAGTTTACAATTACTTATGCTAAAAAATTAAGCTACACTTTAAACGGTGCACATTTAAACAAAATTATTAATATTTTAGGCCAAAATGGTT
The DNA here is from genome assembly GCA_022818135.1 of Saxidomus purpurata. NCBI lineage: Eukaryota > Metazoa > Mollusca > Bivalvia > Venerida > Veneridae > Saxidomus > Saxidomus purpurata. The sequence goes on from JAFMSR010000042.1 coordinate 148,537, forward strand.
GGTTACTAACATAAAAGATGAGACAATATCCTTTCAAATACTCAAAGGCAATCATGTCTTCCTTGTTTGAAATTTCAGCGGCCATGGCTCAGGATAACTGAAGTACAAGACATCTCTCTTAATTTGCTTTTATTTCTTTTTCACGATCAGGTCCTTCTGGTGACATGATTCTGGGCAAGTTGACCTAAAGAACCTGCTGAACAGCTTTACAAATACCTTCAAAACTGACTTCAAAAGGGTGTGTTCCTCATCACAAGTGCAGTAATTAGCCACGCAAAAAAACTTCCCCCGATATGCTCTTTGATATATTTATATTACACTCGTGCATAGCTTAGAAGTTCTCAAATGTAGTTGAGAGTACTTGTGCGAGTAACAGCAAATCAAATGGATTTGGCTTTCGATTTCAAATATTCTATTTGAATAATTTCAAAGGTTCAAATACAGCATAAAGAATTGAATAATTCAAGATGTTTTTATTACTTTTCAATGTCAACACGTGTCACTTGTCAGAGAAAGGGACGAGAGAAAAATTACTAGTTTCTAAGACCAGATCATAGGGCTTCTCATTTCTGAAACCTTGCATCAACCTTATGACAGTGAAACTTGTAAGTAATTGTACATGAAAGTACACAAACACAATATAATTGGCTTTTTTCATTGATATTATCTTCTATCATAAATTAAGATCCATACCCAATACAGAATTATAATATAAAAGTTTAAGCAATCAAGTCAAATTAACTTTTCTCTCTGAAACATGTAGAGTTCTTTCTGGTACCATTTACAATTCACAGGTTGTTCTATGAATAGCTGAATGGTCTGCGAAGACCAGGAGTAGACTACTGGGGTAGGAAGACCATTACGTACAAAAAGGATATCATATTAGATTAAAGAAACTTAAAACTGGGATAACAGAATGGTTGAATTAAAAACTTCTGTAAACGCAAGTTAGCAAATCAGTTAGACATGGGATAATGTAAAATAGGTGACAGAACCACATATTTTAGTATCTGCGGTCTGTGGTGATTAATTAATCCGGGTATGAGAGAAGTTTGTATATCTTCAGCTCATTGATCGTAAGTTTGGATAAAGCCATTCATCTTTTTCAGCAGACGTAAATAAAATTCCTTTTACCTACTACAAAAAGATTATGAAAAATCGCTCGCTCAGCATATTTGTTATTGCGTAGTTTTATATCTATGATTTAGGTCAGTCCGGATTTAGTGCGAAAAACAAGATTATAAATGTCTTTCAAACAAGTGCTTTAAAATGAAAAGATAAATATAGAAACAAATATAGACAATTCTTTCAGCAGGCTTGAGTGATGCAAAAAAACTGTCTTAACTTTCTTTTCAAATAAGGCTCTATTATGTAATACTGAGATTTTTCAAGATGAGTTTGATTGTATCAATGCTTCAAAATATAAACACTTCAGTAGATACTCTATAACATATAGGAATAAATTATAGTCTTGTATGAAATAAGTTGCTACAAATATTACTAAAGTACAGTCAAAGGGAAATAACTGCCTTTCAAATTGCAAACAGTACATCATTTTCATTAAATATGAGGGACATATTTCTTGCTTGTTTCTTTGAATGTAAACAATGAATGTATTACATTATTTTTTAAAGTGTTATGAAGATGATTATATATATTTGTACAAGATCGTGCAATTTTCATGCTTCGGAACACTTTGACGTTTGTGCGAGACCACAGAACGAAAAATACGCAGAGAGAATTCATATAACCATCAAAACAATTTCTTTGAATTCAATTTAAATATATTAATTATACAAGAAGTATGTAAATACATTTTTCATCACTGAGGCAAGACCTAAGTTTTGACACAAGTAATCATAAAATGTTTATTGTTGGTCATAAAATCTCGAAAAAGAAACGAACGGGTCAATTAAATCGCTTAATTACCCTCTATATGACAGTAAAATTCAAATAGTAATTATGCACAGTGAATAAATTTGAATAATGCAATAAAATACAAATAATAAAATCACAATTTTCATGGAATTATTATTAATGGGAAATTCAGGTATAATAATTTATGAGACAACATAAATAAAAATTAACAAGTTATTATATAATTATTAATATATAAAGTGAACAAATTGCCATGGGCCACCATGACCCATGGTCTGAATGTAAAACGGTTTTGAATCATGTAATTTGCATAAAACACGTGCAAAACATGAGCAATTTAACAATTAGCAGCTCCAGATTTTAAGCAAATTCTGCAAACTTTTCAGAATTAAGTATTCTTTGTGCAAATCGACAGCAATAGTTCTGTAATAATATTTGCATAATTGTGCATAAATTATGCAAAATGGCAACTCTGAAAAAGCTGAATTTTTGCAATAAATCGAACAAAACCTAAATCTTGCTGATTTTGCAGTCACTACTCCAGTAGAGTGCAAGTCTAATCTTTTCATTACTTTAAGAGCTAATACAAATTAATTTGGAGTGTTTATACATACTATATAGATTAACAATTCAATCTGTAATATCAAATGCACATACTACTAACCGTATTTACTTTCATTTTGTACATGTTAAAACTTAATGCACATAACACTTTAAGCTAATTGAACAATACATAAACTTATGAACATTTATAATTAAAAGCTCAAGTAAATTATTCCGCAGGGAAATAAAAACTACCACTGTACATCTATTGTAATTTATCTGTTTTATAATACAAGAAAACAGTGCTTTTAAGTTAAGTTATAAATATTTTACCTTTCAAGTTCTTTCGGGATTTGAACATATCTGGTTGCAAGCAGACCAACTGTCCGTATGACATCTTTACATTAGACTACGAGCATACTTAAGGTTAGTTGTGGGGGATTATGACCATATCCAGAGCTGACAGCTAAACTGTTTTAACTGCACCTATTTCCATACACATTTAGATCAGTTTCGCATCAGCCTTCTATATGAACTAATAAGGTAAATATTTCTGTGGAATCTTAATTAGCCTTCATTAATTACGCATGTCCATCATAGTTTATCCCATAGCCGTTGAGCGACTATGTAGGCTGTCAACTCCAACTATCCCATACTAGTCTGACTCAGAGTCTGTCCCCCTGGGTTTATTGACAGTTCAATACACTGTATTGCCTCAACATCATTAACCTTACAAATTTTCTGCATTTCTAGTTTCTGGTTTGCAATAAAATGGTCTTATTAGCACAGCCCCTTGCAGTACAATCCTTTTCAAATATAGAGGTGACATAAAAATTCTGTTTTTATTATCTTATCGATAAGGGCTCAACTTTTGTAAGATAATATTGAATAGCCATATTTATTGCTACCAAAAGATCCAATGCCACCGATACTGATGGGGCTTCATAACCGTGGTTTACTTTGTACTCAGTCTGTAAACCATTTATAAGCACCAACATTTAAAGCACATCAGGAACGAAAATTTGAATCAGAGTCATTCAAGACAGTTTTTACAAATTCAATAACATGTAACTGCATAACAGAGGTAACAAAAATATCATTGCAGCATAAACCGCTTTCCAAACAAACACTTGGATAATTATAGTCAGGGGAGAAAAATCAAAATCAGGGGAGACAAACATTTGCAAAAGATGTATCTACTTGGTACACTCTAGTTTGATAGTTTAATACTATACCATCGCCTCAAGCAATTCAGGCTTTTTTTGTTCATAAAACGTAAAAACAGTATCATTCAATGGTAAACCCCATTCATCGTTAAGTACACAACTGTCGCAAAATTACATGAAATAAATAACTATACCAATGTTGATACATAATCCTCCGCGTCGTAAAACGCTTTAAGTAAATCTTTTATTGCAGTAAATAAAATTTTGTTTGGCTCGGGAGGACTTGATATTTTTTGTCCAATAACTTAATTAGTAGTTTAACATTGCAGGACTGTGACCAGTAATGTCACTTTTAGTCATTTATTGAAATTCATACTCGGCAATAATTCATCAGCGTGCTATTGCCAGGGGCAACCCAATTCAGAATGGAATGTGAGCAATTTGAAAACTAATAAAAGTACAAGATATGTAACTAAACCCTCCACCAGTTTTAGCTTAATTACTTTTACAGCTGACAAGATGAAACTTGAATGAAAATTAACTGATACTTCTAATTTGGATGCAGCAGAAATGGAAGTTAAATCACAGGATATAACCAGCTCCACTAACCCAAGGGTCTTTCTTTCCGATTCAATACACAGAGAAGAAATTTAGTTATTAAATGTAATGTACCTTTGCACTGAAGCCAAAATGCAACTGGTATGGTTGATGACAGTATAAAACCACTGTGACACGAATATCGCAGAAACTTGGACTGGTTTTCTAGCAAGCCGAGGCAACTTTCAGTGATTTGGTGATCTAACTTTCCCAATCTATTTTTATTGACCATTTCCCAATCTTTATATTTCTTTCCTGATGTTTACCATACATTTCTAACAGTACTGCAGTGATCTACAGGTGGGCAATGTACTAAACCATCACTTGTATGAAGGACAAGAGCTAGACATCTCCCTCACTTCTTCAAGAATCTGCTAACTTCCTCACATAGTAGCGTACCTTGAACCTATGTCCCTCAATCTATGTGATGCCAACAGTGATTGACACTTGGCCACAATACTCCATTACCACATACATCATAGGTGTAGAAGTCTAATGGGCACAGAAATAACAGCCAAGGTACTCACAGTAGCATCTCAAATGTTAAAAAAATTGTCAGAAGTTAAAAACAATATCAGAAAACAGGTCAATGTCCGTGAAATTTGTTGCATGCTGCATTACCGTACTTTGTGTTACTTCTTACATTATGATCCTATGACATGCATACACTAAACTATTAAATCAATACTGAACTGACGACTAATATCAAAAGAACATGTTACCTTTCTTGTGGAATCCAATTAACTCTCAAACGTCTCTTTCATTTCTTCTGTCTATTATCATATATGGTTATCATAACCACTGTGAATACTATACGAACTGAATTATAAAACTTTGTAGGAAATTCAATTTAACTGTAATGAATTCAGAAAGACCGATCTAAACTATCTATCTATATCATTGCCTGCAGCCTTAAGGTTGTAACAGTATTCTCAATTACGATGGAAAATTAATCTTCTCAAAAGAGATTCAAATTCTTTGCATTTCTTATTGAGACAGTCACATAAAAGTAGGTATATACATGTACGTCCACAGTATAAAAGATTAATGAAACAAGATATAATGGAGCTAGAGATTTCAAACTTTATGTGTATTTAGGACAGACTTTTAGTAAAATATTCTCTTTGCTATTATAACAGACTTTTTCTCATCTCGTGACATTATATTGTTTATTGAGATTGTATAGAATAAATGAAGGTATACAGACATGTATATTAGCTCCACAGAACAAACATTGTCAGGCCTTTGCAGCTAGCATGGATCTAGATTACACTGCCCTGATCAAACACCGTACAGTTAACTTGTGAATCACAGCCTAATTAGCAATGTAGCGCCTGAAATTTAAGTTACCCTTCTTGATTAAAATTCTTTCTTCTCTTATTTTACAAGGTCTTCCATTGTAAAACCCTTGGTTTCTGCACTGCTGGGTTTATTACTCGACTTTGGACCCATTTCTGCCACGTTAGTATGATACACATTGTCATACTTGCCCTATGATCTGTATTTGCACAATTAATGCAGACACATCTTCAAAACCAAACAAGCTGACCTAAACTTATCTGTTGTGAAATCACATTTTTTGAAGTGCATCAAAATTACTGAAGCGGGACAGGGGATTGCATTATCACAATATTACAAAAGCGTTGAATACTTGCAAAGGCAAAAAACTCTTTACAGACAAGGTGAAGAAATTCTCAGTGAATCATTAGGAAATTCAAAATTGATCTGTTTGATCAATTTGTCAAGAAAAAATCCCCCTATTCTAATTTTTTTGTTGTTTGATCAATTTGTCAAGAAAAAAATCCCCGATTAAAATTTATATTCCTAACTTTAAGAGATTTTTTGTCTAATATTTCAATCAAGTGACATGCTAACACACGATGTGATTTATTTTTTATGAAAACCAATCTTGAGGAAATTATTGACTTAACAAGGGCGTGGTGTTTACTTTTCTATATTAAAGATATTTGTAATGAAAGGTAATACCTTATGTGACGTTACAAAGATTTTTAAAGTCTGACATGTAAAAATGGCATTTGCACTCTAACGTTCAGTTTTTTTACATCTTTATTATTCAAACTGACACAAAATTACAGCTGTCTGTAATACATCAAAGTGTTAAATTTCTTAGCTTTTTGTATTTATTTCTATGAGAAATCCTCTTCCCATAAGTGAAAATAGTCTGTTTACCTGTCTATACGATACTGAAACAGACAAATGGCGAGACGGCTTTTATTCAAATACAAACAACGTGGACTACTAAGACTGTCGGCACAATGTAACAAATCAACGTTACAATATTACTTACTGGATATACAAGAGGGCCAAGATGGCCCTATATCGCTCACCTTGGTACAAGTCCACTTGCCTGGTGGAAGATCACTAGATAATGTTTTACACCAAATAAGTTTTCCTATATATACGCCTTTGTAAAACAAATGATCCCCCCCCCCCCCGGCAAGGTCAATTTTGACCCCAGGGGCATAATTTGAACAAACTTTAAAGAGGTCTACTAGGCAATGCTACATGCCAAATATCTAAGCTCTAGGCCTTGTGGTTTCAGAGAAGAAGATTTTTAAAGTTTTTACTATATATTCCTATGCAAAACTAAGTGACCCCCGGTGTGGGGTCAATTTTGACCCGGGGCTCATAATTTGAACAATATTGGTAGAGGTTCACTAGCCAATGCTACATGCCAAATATCTAAGCTCTAGGCCTTGTGGTTTCAGAGAAGAAGATTTTTTAAGTTTTTCCTATATATTCCTATGCAAAACTAAGTGACCCCTGGTGCGGGGTCAATTTTGACCCGGGGGTCATAATTTGAACAATCTTGGTAGAGGTCCACTAGACAATGCTACATGCCAAATATCTAAGCTCTAGGCCTTGTGGTTTCAGAGAAGAAGATTTTTAAAGTTTTTCCTATTTGTTGCCATAGCAACCAGAGTTCTGCATGGAATGGAATTCTTTGAACAATTTTGGTAGAGCTTCATGCAAGGAACATTCCTGCATAGTTTTATCAACATTGGCCTAGAGGTTTCAGAGGAGATGTCATTTGAATCAAAATGTTAACAGACGAGGGACGACGGACAATCATCGATCAGAAAAGGTCACCCTGGCGTAGCCAGGTGAGCTAACAATCTGGCTAGCTGCGACAAAATGTTGCCTCTACGTGCAACTCGTGACATGCAGTTTCCTTCCTATTCTCATACTTCTCAGCCAAACCGAGACTGTCTACCTCAAGAGTCAAACTGCTAAGACCATCAGCTGGTAAAACACTAGTATCTTTCATTGATTACTGGCTTGTGCTTCAGCTTGGACTTCACTCACTGAGGGTCATGTGTTTGAGATGCAGTACTGAGCGGACTCTTTTATTTCAGAAAGTTAATAATGTCTTACAAATGATAGGGTGTATAACTTGTCCTTGCAAGGAACAATGGTTTAGGTAAACTGCCTGCATGAATATAGGTGAAATACCCCTGGAATCAGGCAACAAACCAAACAATAACAAACAAATCAAAGACAACCAACCAATTCAGTATAATCAATTTCGAAAAATATCAAGGGTACATGATGACTTTTTCAGACCTTGAACTATTAAGCTGCACATAGATAAAAAAAATCTGTACAGAACGCCTGTATACATACAAAATACAAATAAAATGGATGGTTTCTGTTGGACAAGATTTGTAATTTAAGTGCCAGCTCAGCAGAATAAATAACACAAGGTTACGCATACAATGTTACTCATCTGTTTATCAGGTATTGTACGAGATAACCCGATTCATGAATGAAAAGTATATAAATTAGTCTACACCGAGATTATTTTAAAACAGGTCAACTATCACACGGTTTAAATGTCACCCTTCACCATCTTTTTATACAGCTTTACTAAACTCTACACAATGGGGGAGCTATTCAGTATGAAAGAGATAGAATGAAAAGCACAAGTGACCGAGAAGAATGACCCAAAATTTGAAATTATCTGTTTAAAAGGTCCATTATATCTACTGTCACCGTTCTACTGAGAGTTTCATGATGCCCTGTGAAGTTGTTATATTTACTTAAGCTTATGTTTTTCCTTTAGCACAGATGTATTTCTAGGAAAATGATGCAGTGGACTATTGTTGAAAGTAGCACTGTCAAACACTTTTCATACTAAGTACGTGTACCAATGAATGGTAACATTTTTATTTAAGACTGACTTGAAAGTTTAATTAGCAGCCAAGCTCAGTGGTTCTACCCAGGTCCGTGTCTTGTTTCTTATGGTTAAACACTTGCATCAACAGCATTTAAGTTGCAAGTGGCTGGCAGTTTACCTAACCACCGTTCACAAGAACAATCAGTAGAAGAACCATATCCTTTATAAGCAACTGCAAAGTATCTCATGTGACAAGACATGACTTGCAGGAAGGCTCAAACCCACGACCCTCAACCAACAATAGGTTACAGTGATTTTGGTTCTTGTCTTAGATGAATGGATTGCTACTTGGATATATTTGCTTTACAAGAATTTTCAGTGCATGTTGAAGCCCAAAACAAAACGAACAAAACAAATTTACACACTGTTTGATTCATAGTTGTGAAAAACATCAGACCTTACGATTTCTATCATGAATTATGATAACTTACTTTGCACTATATCTACTGTCATAAAATGCATTTAAAATTACTAACATATCTTGAAAGGGATGCATTTATTTAAATGACACGAATTAATTCATCATAGAAAATGTATTAATATAGGGTGTCCATCAAACATGCCACTTAATTTTCGTCGACTATTCATTATATGTTCAAACTGTCATAAAATCAACATCATATGGCTGTTTTTAAAAACATGTAGACGTGCGTTTTTTTCTTAACCATACAAGTTCTCTATACCAAAACGCAATTTGCATAATTTAAACAAGTACCTTACATGCATAAATTAGAGCTCCTTCTCTTCATCTGTACCAAGGTGTATAAATTAGAAGGAATACGGTTAGCACCATGTGAACTCATGTTTTTCGTTTAAGACGTATTATTTTTCGTCATTTAACTGACAAGTAACGCCAATTGCGGTGATATTGTCAACAAAATGTTCGAAAAATTAGCATTGTAGTTCACGTAGCTGAATATAGTATAAACTCGATCAAAAATAAAGTCAAACTGTGGTAAGATGCTGTCAATTACACAGTGACAGTCAAACAGATGTCGTTACATTCTGTCATTGAACTTTCACATCTTTAGGAGTATGTGGGTTAAGAAGTACTGTTTATGTTTCAGAATTTTATAAATAAACCAACTTCAAAGAAGTAAATATTTAACCCTTCTTTGAAATCCATCGCCCAGACAACAAATTAATTATGAATGGGTTTTTATATACCTTAAGCATCTTCAGCATTATATAGGTAACAAAGTAACATTTATGTTTCAGAATCTGATAAATGTTTCTGTGTAGTCAACATATAAAATTTCTACGAATCCCAGCTCCAGACAATGCAAGTTTACCAAGTACAAAATATAAGCCATCCCAAAAGTTAATATCATAGAAATAAGCAGTGGTCCTTGGTCAGTTATTGAAGAAAGTAATAACTGTCTTCGGCCACTGGGATTTTTATGCAATCGATAGTTTTACTAATTATTTCATGTCTCTAGACGATGCAAGTTTACAATATATAAGTCATCCCCAAAGAAATTAGAAGGGGTCTCTGGTCAGTAAATGTTGAAAACTGTCTTCGTCCTGTGGAAATTTTATGCAAAAGATACTTTTAATTATTATTTCACTTATTTCGGACTGGTCAGTTCAAATGTGATCAACTGCTGTAATGCAAGATAAAAACTACGATGAATACAGACACAATTTACTTTTGTGTACGGAAACACACTTAAGAATCTGAAACCAATTTCTTGTGGGTTTTTAAATGTTGCGATAAAAAAAAAATCCACCAGCAGTATAAGTATAGGTCATTATTGGACAATAGTTTCAAATTTCTTTCATTTTTTTTTTTCTAATTGCTTTTTGAAATATGACATCTATGTTAATTGATATTCAATATTAGTCTTGTGACAATCTTATGACCTTACCTTATGAGGAGAGATCTGTATATTCTACAACCATCGGAGATAAATATCAGAAATTATTGTCCTTGAGGGCTCATCCATCAGGGTGATGATCTTGTCACCATTTTCTGTACAACAAACAATTAATGGCTAGTTAACACATACAAACACGTACAAATGCTATGTGTAATTGCCTAACACGGTGTTAAAACCTTGATTAACACAGTTAAAATTAATGTACTGTCCGTTTCGGATGGGATTGGGTTTCAAATATTTCGCAATCTTGTGGTTTTGTCCCGAGGCTCTATCCATCACCTTTGAGATCATCATGGCCACTTGTGGATGTAATATCCTTGTCTAATATATCATTCAAAGGTATATAAATGTATATACTAATTTGAACATATTTCTTTGCATAAAGCTACACAATGATAGCTGAATGCATTAAGAAAACTTCTTGTGCATGTATTTGATAAACTACAGTTATCACTGAACATGATTTAAATACCCCAACGAACCCGCTGGGTTCAAGACATGGCTTCTATCATTACCCTAACCTCAATAACGGTATGGTTATTTGTGCCCTGCTGACTTGAAGTCCAGTATGTATTTTAGGAGTTACAGAGTGGGCACAAAATTAAGTCACATGACCAATGAGTTTCACATTGAACTGAGCTAGCAGAGATACACACTATGCATATCATCTTGATGAGAAGAACATTTGACTAAAAGTTATATGAAAATCCTTCAAGGGGTGCATGAGATATGGAGTGGACAAGAATAAAACCAATGACCCCTAGGTGTGACCTTGACCATGGCCCAGTGGGGTTGGAGCATGGGTTCTGCATGTTGCCTTGATGAGATAAACATTTGACCAAGGTTCATGACAAATCTTCAAGAGGTTATGGGGATATAGACACAGACCAACAAGCTGACTTCTGTATACTGTTTGTGGGGGTATAACTTATGAAATACTATTTACAATTATTTGATTAAGCAGTAAACTGTGTTCATGAATATATCAACAATCTTATTTACATTAGGGCTTCAGGCATTTACATCTGAGTTCTAATAAGTTCTCTTAAGCACTATGCAGTCACCACAAGTAAAGCATCCTTTAAGATGGACATGACCAACAAAATTTGCTTCCGATGAACAAAGTCTGAGCATTCTGTACAAATGTCCCAGTAACAATTTTTGCATTGCAGACCTGCTTGCAACAAATATTTGTGTTGGGGAAGAACCCTTCTCTCTTGGTAAAGCCTCAACCATTTAATACAGAGATGTCAATTACTCAGAGGTCTACAACCCTAGAAAGGATACAAATCAGTACATGTTTTGACTTTCGAGCAAGAAATTGACTTTCCTTAAGCCCATAGAGGAAACTTTTCTGCATCAATATGATAACATGTAAGATGTAACCTTTTAACAGTTTCGTGTCAGGAAATTTAATATGTCTATACGGAAGAGGGCTATGAAGTGCTAATGCTAACTCATCATAAACATGTCTACAATCTCTCTTTTACACTACTAACCTAATTCGCTGACAAATTTCTCCGTTATTGTGAACACCCTGTGACATGCTGACTCAGACAATGGCATCAACTTGTGGAGTAAAAACTCTTTTCTATGAAAATTACAGGCCACCGGATTTGCAGCCGTCTCTTTTCGATGAGATGACATATGTAATAAACGTCTCAAGTGGTCTCTACGTTTTTTAGACCTATTCAAAACGTGACTTCTTACGACAAACATCTTTTCTTCGGGCGATAAAATGCTATGGAACTTGAAATAGCAGCTTTCAATACTGGAGAGAGTTGTTTGTATAATATTGTTTGCGGTTTGTTCAACATGAAATTGCATCCATTAACTGCAGTCGGCCTAATATCAATGTTAATTGAATTAATGTAAGCCAAAAGTTAGCACCGTCTATCCCGGTTCCTCCCCCTTTATTTTTTGCTGTAAATTGCATGTTTTGTTACTGTTTTGGGGTATGCCTTCCCACAGTGTTGCCTTCTCAAGCACTATTGTAAATGACACACACATTTTGGCAAGTTTTCTAAAACAGATTCTTTTAATTTTTAATTTGTTAAACTTAATCTACCACTTCCATCTAAATTGACGGCAAAAATTAAAATTCTCTATACAGAGGAAACTACACTAAATATTTTAGCAAATGAGACGTTGAATTCTGTCAGTTTTCAAGTAACGAAAAGGAGAAGGGAACAGTTTAACATCAAAATTCAAGTTTCAGTGTCCTCTCAAACAAGATTAGCTGTGAGGAAGTTTTGATCTGGTTTAAGTTAAATATTTTGTTTAGTCAATTCTAATTTGTTTTAGCTCTAAAGTGAATAAAAGATTATTTAGCTTATTCTTATCTCTCTCAAGACAGCAACCATCATAGTAACATATCAGTTACTGGAGAAAAGGCCAGAAACTTTGTTAATTGAAGAACACATTACTTTTAAATCCTTGACTTACAGATCTACTACATCGTACTTTATAGCCAAACAAGATATCAAAATAAGTTACTTGGTACTTGTAAAATTAAACTTTAATACACGTTTAAAGTCATTTCAGTGCAATTATATAATAAATAAAAAACCACCCATATGAAATTTCAGAAACCCCGCCATAATTCACATATGTAATTACTTCTGTCAAAAGTGACTACTTAATTTTGCTGAATTGTGACAAGAATTCAATTTGCCTGCCCTTCAGGTGTAGCTATAGGAATCTATTATCCCAGCAGACAAGTCAGATGACAATGAAAATATTAATTGTTGGCAATCATCTCTTGGAGCAGTCTAGATTTATGATGTTAGAAGATGGTTTTGTACAATAGTATTCTGCCATACAGCGGTACGGGCACTTGTGAACAATTTTTTTTCCCATTAATAACAAGCCTGAAAGTTTTAGCATACTGACCTAACATCCTCAGATACGGCTATGGCCACACCCTTTTCTTTTTCTGTACATTTTTTGACACTTCAACTGTGTTTCATTCCATGATCAACACCGCTCCAGAAATCATGATTTATTCCCGTTGTACTACAACACTGGCTGCCCAATGGAAGCTGCCCCAGACTCCGTTCATCTAACTGCAATGTAAAATGAAAATACGAAGATCAAATTTGTAGCACTGAAATACATACGCAAGATCAAAATGTAAATTCTACCAAAATCTTTGATCAAAAGCTATGCCTCTACAATCAAACCAATCAAAGATGTCATCACTTTTTTCTAGCTTTTTGGACCTGCCAGTACAGTTCTTCAAGGCCCATTTTAAAAATGTTTTCCATGTTTCATGACTGCATTGGGGCAACCTCCCCCCCAACCCTTTCCACCCAGCCCTGTCTGAGTTATTAAAGAGATTCCAATAAAATACTTTAATACATCTTCAATAATTGTTTTACTTCTTAAAAGTTGCGCCAGAGGGAACTCTATGAAGATTCAAATATCACTTCAATTATTAGCATTTAACTAGTTACAGGACAAAGTACACTTGCAAAAGGGATTTTATTCTCCCATTATAATATTGCATATGTTAATATCTCAATCAAATTCTGCATTAACCTGTCATGTTTACTTTTATGCAATACATTTCAAAGAATGCACATGAAATCATCTCAAAATGTCAATGAATTCAATCAAACTGATATAAACCTGTCGTGTGTAACACTATATTCGATTAAGGAAAAACAACTTTTGTACCTTCATTAGCTGTATGTTGAGATATGGCAATATAGAAGTCTATTACGAAAAACCCCACCCTGTACATAAAACCTTACAAAATCTAATTTCTTTTTTTCCATATGAACTATCTTTTTCAATTGTTGCTGAAAATTGATTTTTTAAGTGTTGCAACAAAATCATTAAAAAAATGTAAATATTTCAATTCAAAGACACAAGCAATACATCATTTTCCTCTCTTCAATGTATTTCTTAATCTATTTCTATTGAACCTCAAGGATTTGGATTAGCAGAAGACATTAAAATTTGAAAAGACTTTTCGTTAGAAGTGTTTGGTTTCAATAAAATAGAATATTTATCAATGTAAGGAATAAATAGTAAGTAATTCATATACTTGATAGAGTAAATTTTCCTCCTTAATGAAGAGTTCCTTGAGGTGTGGAAGGAAGATGTCCATATTATGGGCAATGACATGAAAGCAGACCCACATCTATGGGGATACAGCCGTAGCTGAATTTAACACTCTACAGTGGAGATCTAATGTAGCTTAAACTTAATATATATCAACTGTAGAACAAGTTTTTGCATCTTGTATTAACTACACTTGATGACTGCCAACATGGAGTTCTGAGCAGTATTCATGCCTAAAGATGGTTAAGGTCAAATGATGCTGCCAGGATATGAACCCATGACCTCCATGTTAAGAGTCTGATGCTCTACCTTCCCTAAATAAATGATTGGAAAGAGTATAAAATAGTTACCTAAATGTACTCTTTATTCATACCTACCCAAGAATTTAGAACCACAAAAAACTGCCTCCTCCGTTCAACTGCAGTCAACCCAGAGCCCTTTTGTTTGTTGTCCTATGGCTACTGTTTTGTTTGTTGCCCTCTTGCTTCCTTTTGTATGTTGTTCTGTTTGTTGTCCTATGGCTACCTTTTGTTTTTTGTCCTGTGGCTACTTCTTGTTTGTTACCCTGTTGCTGCTACCTTTAGTATGTTGTTCTGTTTGTTGTCACATTTGTTGTCCTGTGGCTACCTTTCGTTTTTTGTCCTGTGACTACCTTTTGTTTGTTGTCCAATTTGTTGTCCTGTGGCTATCTTTTGTTTGTTGTCCTGTGACCAAGTTGTTATTCTCTGAAATATCAAAAAGATGTATGATAGCAGTTCAGACAAACAAAAAGGCTGTCATCAGAAACTTCTGCTGATCAAAACACTCCTAAATTTATCATCAATGTAAACCTAAAATTGTCCTGTATTGTTACTGTACATACATATTTGGCTACTGTATATATATGCATATATAAAATCCTTAAAATGCCGGGAAAGCGATATACAAATGTATGTATGTATGTATATATATATATATATATATATATAATATATATATTTAAAGATAAAACACAGTCCATGACATAATTAAATTATTATTTGCTTTTCTGCTTTTCTTTTTTTTGACGCTATATTTGCCCTGATGAGCAGAAAAGCGAAACCGGTTGGCAAATAATAATTTAATTATCTCATGGACTGTGCTTTTTAAAAAAAATATATCTAACTTTTTTTCCAGCACATTTTTTTGTATTTTTCACGTTTTTGTTATACAAACATTAATTTTGCTTTCTATATTATAAAATGGCTCATAAATTATCTCCCCTTTTCAATACAAACTCCAATTATGTTTTTTTCACCCCACAAGAAAACAGTTTATAGAAATCTTATTACTTCTGCTTAACTAAAGAAATTACCAATTACTTGGGTAAAAACATTTTGCAAAAATAGCAACATCAGCACAGGAAGAAGAAATTTTGATGAAATTGCAAATATTTTTCCATTAGTGCTGGTAGAAATTCTACAAGAAATATCTGTGGGAAACCCATTCCAAGGATAATATAAGTACAAATAATCTTCCACACAGGTCATACAGTACGCACTTAATGCATAAAAATTCTCAACTCCATTACAGTCAAAGTTGGTAACAGTACTTTTGCATCCCTCATATTTCCTCGTGTTATATTTCATCATTAATTCAATGCAGGGTTAGAATGACATCGTCTTTACAGGTCTTATCACACTGTGCAGAAAAATGCAACCGTGAATATGTCTGCCGTTGGTCTGGTGTAAAACCACAGCACTTTTATACTCCCAAGTTTTATGTGAAGGAGAAGAAAGCAAAATTAATGTTTGCATAACAAAAATGACAATGTTCTCTTCAAGATAGATTTTGTTTGTAATATAAGACACTCTAAGAGTAAAACATGCACCCACTTGTGGAGGTTAATTTGGCTTAAGTCTGAAATTTACACCACCAATTTGATCAAGATTCAGTTTATGGTAGCTTAAAATTATACTTAAAGAAAAATAAAATAGTTTGAAATATGCAAGTGATGGGTATCATAGTACAGGTTAAGGGGATGTAGGACCAGCCTCCGAGATGTCATCACATTCGCAACAAAGAGCCATCTGATCCATGCTCAGATTCTGAATGGTTTGCATGTCTGTGTGTTCTGATCATGGTCGACAGTGTTGATTATTCAGTTGGTAGATTTTCATTTTTAAACACTTATAAACAATACAATCCTTGGAAACGATGGCCATTCCCCGAAACAACTTTTGTTATAACGGGTAGGACTTATGCCTCTTGCATACTAGAATTCCTTATCTCCACTTGAAATTAAAACTTCCTGCTAAGTTTGGTTGAATTACAGCCAGAGGTTGCTGACTTATAGTAGACAAGGAAAGTGTTAAATTTATTATGTATGATGACCTCAGCCTTTATTACATTGCTATGTTGTTCAAGAAAATAACTTTTCTTGAGAAAGGGATAACTGAACCAGCAAAGAAGTAATTGTAACAGAATACCTTCCCTTCAAATCACATTCCATATTTGTCACTAGTATTTACCCGACTGACAGCAAACAATTCTGCCTTCGCAACCAGCGCAGATCATGATCAGCCTGAACATCTGTGTAGTCTTACCATGATCTGTGCTGTTGACTACTTGGTGAGTGAGTTTACAATGGGCATACCTTCGTACTGAGCAGGTCAATTATATATTTTTTTCAGAGAATGGTGTGGTTTGTAATTGCAGAAATTAGTAAGATAAAGGTAACTCTAACCACTGTGCCATTAAATCATAGAATGTCTGATGAAAATAAGCCCTGCATCAACCCTCCTGAGATAGTCTATCAGTCAGTGCCATCTAAGATAGTCTACATCACCCTGTCCCATCTAAGATAGTCTGTATTAGTGCCATCTAAGATAGTCTACATCACCCTGTCCCATCTAAGATAGTCTGTATCAGTGCCATCTAAGGTAGTCTACAGCAGTCCTTACCAAGATAGTCTACATCAGCCCCCAATTAAGATAGTCCACATCATTCCCTCCTATGATAGTCCATACAAGTCCCACATCAGTCCCACCTAAGATTGTCTACATCAGCTCCAATTAAGACTAGAATATAATAATGTAGATCTTTTAACAGCTGGTCCGAAATACAGGCAGACAGGAAATTAATTAACAGACTTGTAAATTTACAGAGTTTTCAATGACACCTCCTGAGAACTCTTGTAAATTTAATGCTGACCAGTAGGTTTTACATCTTCATTAACATCCTAAAACTTCTTTCTCCTCTATAAAAATATCACTTTCAATATAGAAATTCCAATACTTTTGTTAGGTTTCCAAAAATAGAAGACATGTGTGGGAAGAATACTTGACAGTAGATATACATTTATTGCCTTAACATACACTGTAAAAGTAACACTCCCCTCAAAAAATTAATGCCCTTCAGACATTCTGATGGATAGTGTTCTGGTCAAACTAACATAAAAGAGATTAATTCAAGGGGAGTAACTTATAATAAACTGACAAACTTCTTCTTTTACTAGTTGTCTCCCTTTGATAAGCAAACTGCATCTCTGTTAAAAATAACTTTTGACTGTGTATCATTAACTAGCCTTTGACTGTACCTAATTAACAAGGTCAACAACAACAACATTTAGGCACCTAATCATATTTATGAAAACCGGTCCCATGAATAACCAGAGTGATCATATTTTCCATAAAAGTTTTCTTCATGGCCTGCCTGTGTGCAATCCATTTTGGTACAGTGACTGATATTTCCTGTAAATATGAACATTTTTTGGCCAACCTGAATGAATATCCCCTGAACCTTTCCCATAAACATTCAAGTACTCTGTCAGCCGGATATTTGTAAAAATGTCCCATAAACCTTCACCGTGTTTTCCAGCTCCACTAAGACAGAGAATCATGACTGATCTCAGACACGCTTCGAAAACACTTCAATGCAGCCCTGAGATGTAAATATTCTGAATACTTCTTTATTATTCACTGTGGTGTTTAATGCGTAACGGGCAATAATGAGGTATCCCTGGAGGTACTTATAAAGTATCTCAAAAATCAATCCTGAATCATGTCTTAGTAGAATCAAATAAAATGTGAAAGTTGGGACATTTATACTTGACTTGCCAATGTATTGATCAATCGAGCAGGGGTCATACCAAATTCTACAACCAAGCTAAATAAATACCCACACCTACAACCAATCATAGGTCATAACCAAACTTTCAACCCTATTGGGCTCATACCCACACCTACAACCTATCATGGGTCATACCCAAACTCTCAACCCAGTAGGGCTCATACCCACATCTTCAACCAAGTTGGGATTGTACTTAAACCTAGAATCATGCTGATTGTATAAATCTGAATGACATTGTGTTAACATTCCAATACATTAGATATTGTCATTGCTCCTAAATTCTATTTTGTACAAGCCAATTTACAACATATTCATCTGTATCTATTTCTTTTTTTCTCCATTCTAGCAACATATACAGCTGTCTGATTTGCATACAGGTAACAACACAGTTTCGCAAATGACAAACTTGTTTTAACCAGGTGGTGGAATACCATTTTTCTAGATTTGACTTTTGTGACATATACAAAATGTATGATTACAGTCGCACATTCACTAGAAATGTTCTAAGGCAGCCCCACAAAAAGTAATTAACTGTTTGGTAATAAATAGGCACACAGGAACATAACTCAAATGTTACTTTTTACATAATTTCTAAAATGAATTCATCCGTCCAATTAATTTTGACAACAGCATAATTTGTTCAAAGGGGATCATGATCAGACTGCAAAGAAGCCAACTGACAGGGTAAAAGTCGACAGACTGACCTACTCCCGATAGATGGACCTACTACCGACAGACTGACCTACTATGGCCAGGACTGTCAAACAAAGATGGACATGACTTTGATATTTTTTTCTCAGCCAAACCAATAGTCACTGAAGACTGATCAACTGCGAAAAGTGGGCTTAATGCTCAAATATCTGAGCAATATGTTCATTCTGAAATCAAAGCTGATAAGAAATATGCTGTGATAAAAGGAATGGGTGGGGAGGGGGTCAGCTAATTCTGGTTAATGAGAGAAAGAGCAGAAGACCTTGCTGAAACTGGTAGAAGCAACTTAGAGAAATATTTTAATGACATCTGAACCAAGCATCCTCCGTCAACATAAAAATTATCCTCAAGAATTTTTCAGCTACAAGCCAACTTTGATGAATGCCAGATAAAATGGCTTTAATTCTGTTACGAAGACATCATTACTAAAAGGACCTTTATAAAAGGTAAGCAAATGTGCCCAAGGAGCCCTTTCCTTCAGTACTTATGGCTGTATTTATAGACCAGTGCTTAAAAGGTGTACATGAATGTAGAAGTAATTCTAAAATTATATCTTCTCTAATTGCGACTGTGATTTTTGTCATTTTCTCAGGCGGGTAATTAACCTAACCACTGTTCCTACCTATCCCCTGTAAGAGTATGCTAACTTTCAGACATGCTCAGCAGCAGGCTCTAACCCATGTCCCTAAATCTCTGAGCAGTTACTGTGACTCTATAGCCACTTGACCACAAAGGCAGAGAATCTTCTCTATCCATGAGACATCATATCAAGCCAATGGCAGCCATTACAACTGACTGAACTAGAACTGTCACAAGAGTGACGAATTATACCCCCACAATACAGCTTTGTCACAGAAGTATGGCAACCATAAGAAAGGAATGGCCACAAGGACATAGAGTTGAGTTATTATACAATAACTTGTGTAAATGTATTGTTTTAATAGCATACAAAATGTGTAAGGTTAGAAATTATCAATTATAGTTCAATTTCATAGGTTTATTATCATCCGGAAACTATTTAACATTACAGTTCAGAGTCACTGTGACCTTGCGACACTTGTCTGAAAATATTTAAATCGATCAAGCCTTTCATGAGTTATCATCCCGGAAACTGTTTTACAGTTCAGTCACTGTGACCTTGACCTTTGACCTACTGACCCCAAAGTCGAACTTGAACTGTATTTCATAAAGTTGCACGTGTGTACCAAAAATTATTTAAATTGGTCAAGCCTTTCATGAGTTATCATCTGGAAACTGTTTTACAGTTCAGAGTCACTGTGACCTTGACCTTTGACCTACTGACCCCAAAGTTGAACTTGACCTGTATTTCATGAAGTTGCACGGGTGTACCAAAAAATTATTCAAAAGGGGTAAAGTTGCTCATAAGTTATCATCCCGGAAACCATGAAAACCAACAGACCGACCGACCGAAAAAAAAAACAAAAAAACCCCCCCTTAAAAACCCCCCCCCCCCCAACCTTTTTTTTTGGGGGGGGGCATAATGAAACTGCATTCCATAGGGGTGAGGACGGATGGGATCCAATACACAAGATTGGCCCTCCCACCATGATAGCCCGTATCATCACGTTTTCGAAATGTTTATACTCCAGAAGGAAGTATATGCATTGATGAAACCATGGCTCCTTGGAAAGACAGGCTTTCCTTTTAAACAATATATTCCAAACAAACCAGACAGATTTGGAGTAAAACTTTATACAATGTGTGAAAGCAAAAGTTTGTATGTTTGTGATTTTGAAATTTATTCAGGAGCAGACTTTGACCCAAATAACGGAAGCTTATGAAACAAGCTTTTTGAAGTCAAGGCCCCTGTGACCTTGACCTTTGACCCGGTGACCTCAAAATCAATAGGGGTCATCTACTAGTATGACTAACCTCCATGCCAAAATATGAAGACTGTGGGTCAAAGGAATCTTAAGTTATTGGGCGGGGAGACGTCCGGACGGACAAGCTGATTCCAGTATACCCCCCTTACAACTTCGTTGTGCGGGGGTATAAATAGTAAATCCAAATACCTCGCTTTAAGTACTTGTTGTGTCACGTCAAGTTTCCTTGTGCGCAGCCTCTGAACACTTATGCTGATGGAAAGGTAGTGTTTATCGTGACGTGGATTTTCACCGAGTGTCTGATTGTATAAAGAATGTCTCATTCTACAGGCTGTACTTTACTTGATGATTCTGTTTGTCTCGGATGGCATTCTGAAATGAGAAAGTGGCCATTACAGATGGTTTGTATCTAGTTTCCTATATATTTAATATAATTACCCATTTTCCAACTGTCTCGCTTTTTTTCTGTAACTGCAACTGAATCCTAGATCGTAGATACCAGGCAATATAATAAATAGCTACTGCATTATACAGTAGCATAAAATTGACCCAGCTTTACTGCATTATCTAATATCTACCCACATTTGCACACAATTAGAAGTCTTTATAAGGTTTGCAACTGACGTCTGTGGAAAATGGTAACTTTTTAAATTTCTATGTCATATCTATAGAAAACACTACTGAATACATTTTGTATTCTGTAGAAGTGTCACTTAAAGGTGTTCTGTTACCCCCAACAAACAACGCCCACAATGTGAACAAAATTCTCTAGTCCAAGGGCAATAACTTCTTTTTTTTCATGGTAAAAATTCATTCCTTTCAACCAACATACATTTTATTACACATAAAAACACAAAGTTAATACCATTATAATAAAATAATTACACAAATACATTTCGAATGACCAACTTTCTATTATATCATTCATTTAATTCTCCTAAATGACTTGCAAATTTCATTTAACTGAAAAACAAAACTGCAGCCAAACATATCATTCAAAATTAAAACATCATGAAAAAAATTGAAGACATGCTTAACTGATACTATAGATGTTTGTAAAAGATCAGTAATTCCATATCTACACAACAATGTTTTGCACATGAATATTGTTATAAAGTTTCATAAAGATAGATTAAGTTTTCAAGTTTGAGCGGAGATGGAAATTAGAAATTATAATAAATAATTTAACTCTTTCAAAAATTATTGGGTGTAAGCAAGTATTTGGGAAAATCTAAACAAGGAACTGTCTTTTTTTTAACCCACTTAAAATTGCTTTGCAAGGGAAATTGAAGCAGTTCTGTCAAAAAGTTTAATTTGTTGAAATTAATGTTCTGTAACTCTGTAGTGTAATTCAGTCAAAATGCTTAATTTTGCTGAACTAAGGTCCCTTGACTCTGCAGTGAAATCTTTTAGATATTAGCTGCACAACTGTCCAACAATATGGCCACAATATCACTAAATATATCATACACCCCCCACCCCCTTAGTCAATTTAGTAACTGGAAGGCTGCGAATCATGATGTAAATCTTTCTCATATATAAATCTAGACAAGATAAAACCTGGATGGCCTTAGTTTAAAACAAGGAGATAGGTTTTAGTTTCAGCAGTCTAATGTACCATTGAACTATACATGTAGAAGCATGATCCCAGTCAATAAATCACAGACCATCAAACAGAAGGTCATCCTTGCACTTGTATTTCATCTAGTTAAATTGCTGCATCATTTACAGACTGTGAGAAATTGCATCAAAAATAGTACAAGATGTATGGCGTGAGGAATCTTTAAAGATGTACGTGATATTACAGAAAGTGCCACGTCACTGTCATATTGCCGATATAAATATATATATATATATATATATATATATATATATATATATATATTGTACTTATCAACGCAATCAATATAATGAGAATTTACACACTGGTTACATGCTACTTCAATCTGAATTTAGAACATGATTTGTTCCCTTGGGAACGAAGAACTAGCATTGACAAAAACTCTGAGCTGTTGAAAAAGCACCCCACGTGATCTTTACATGGGGATATTACCATGAGAATTTACCCATTGGTTACAGAAAATGATCCTTCTTTTTTCCTTTTTGAATGAAGAAGAAGCAGTGACAAAAACATCGAGTTGTTGAAAAAGCACCCCATGTGATTTTTACATTAGGATTTAAATTCCAATTAAATCTAGAGTAAATCTTTAAATGAATATATACAAACCTTACTGCATATTTGTGTGTGAGAATCTGCTATTTTGTTAACAAGAGGGATGCTGTATTAACATCTCAGAGCTTTTGTCAATCCTTATTCATCATTTTTAAGAGAACAAGCAATTTTGATGATTTTTCACTGATGCCTTTTTTTGCTAAAATAAGATGTTCCCCTGATAGACAAGCCACTGCCCCTACTTCCCCAGTGAAAAAATTTCAAGCTGTCATGATTATAACAATAGTTAGAGCTCTAAATTAAATA
Organism: Saxidomus purpurata; assembly: GCA_022818135.1. Taxonomy (NCBI): domain Eukaryota; kingdom Metazoa; phylum Mollusca; class Bivalvia; order Venerida; family Veneridae; genus Saxidomus; species Saxidomus purpurata. The sequence goes on from JAFMSR010000042.1 coordinate 171,990, forward strand.
CATGGGAGTGTCTTCAGCTGGAACATGATGACATGCCTTGCCACAACCCATAAAAAAATCAAGAGAAAGTCCCCTGTGATACAACTAATGTTACTATATGATATTCCTTTTTGAAGTACATTAAAAAAATTAAAAAAACTATCAGAAAGCTCTTCTCACAGCACACTAGAATGCACTCTTTCCTAGTCATCAAAGTGATATCAAAAGATATCCACTGTAACGTTTTACAACAACACATTTCCTGAGTATCATTTACTACATATCAATCTCTTAAGAGATCTTTCTGGATTTAGAAACCATTCTTACACACTACAGAAGTGTGGGTAGATATACGAGACATCTTTTATAGTTAGTCTGTCCCCACAAGGTTTGAAGACAGATGAATTGATGCCATAGAACTTACTGTCTCATATTTATATGGCTTCTCATCCTAAATTTCCTTTTTAAAAGTGGCATACATTAGTGTATCTATTTTAAGAACTCTCTAGTACAGATAAGTCAGTCAACATTATATTGCGTTTCATTCTTTCCTTTTTTAAAATTTCTTCCTTTATTCTTTTGTTACCTACTGGAAAAGTACCAAGTACAGGTAAGGGTACATGAGAGTGTGATGTTGTAGATCATACCTGTGCTCTTTTGTTAATTCCATATATTTAAGTTCAAGACCTGTAACTCTGACAGGACTGTTGAGCAAATTCTTTAACGAAAATAATGGTGGATAACAAAATTTTGCAAGTTCCCAAATAAGCTCCACTATTTTCACATTGTTACATATTTTACCTTACTGTACTCCCTTCAACCGTAATTCTGCTGGAGTATATATAAAACAATTGTAACAAAAGAATGTTTTTCAATGCATATAAAGTAGGATTCAGTCTAGAACACATATTTTTAATATAAGTGGCATTGAACAAATATAGAACAAGATCAGTAGGACACTAGTAGAATAGACAGATGTTTTTAACCTTACCTAGACACCATACATTGTAACTGTAATTTTACTGCATCTGTTATTGTTGTAACTGCATTCCACAATTTAAAAAAAGAAATGAAACTTTCAGCCTGTTGGAAGCAAGTCATTCTGCCTTCCTAACCTGCAGTGTAGATCATGATCAGCTTGCCTATCTGAGCAGTCTGATCATACTCTGCACTGTTTATCATACAGTTAACAACTACTACACTAAGTGTGAGGAATTGTCAATCTTTCAATTTGAACAATACTATAAATTGTTCAAAGCCTGCAACCAATGAAACTTTACAGAGGGAATAGTTAATAGGGCAGATCATGATCAAACTACAGATTATTACCACAACTGGTTGCTTACACAGAATCACCTACTGCCAGCAGGGTTGAAAAAATGTGTTCAAAATGAAACAATACCAAAACTTGTATCTTGACAGCTGCAGAAAACACAACTTAACCATACTGAAATGGGGTCTGCATATTTCTAATCCTTCGTACACACAATCTAACAACAATCTAATTTGTGACATTAAATTTCCAAAGTGAACTTGTATTATCAAAGGACTGATTCCTTTCAATTATGAATACAACTACAAATTGAATTATGAAGTACTACAATTATGAAGTTTATCACAATAAACAAAGTGTCATACATTACTGAACTGTAACATGGCATGTGTAATAGTCTGCATTCTGAATCTGTATTTATAAAGTCATTCCATACAGACATGCTCCAAATTGTTGCATGACATACTAGCACTATTATCCAGGTAATTTGTCATGCTTTTGGTTTCATGCAGACAATCAGCAATGTCAAGTGGGGTTCAAAGAAGTCTTCAGCAATACCTGGTGAGTTTATTTAATTCTTCAGCAATGTCAAATGTAGTTCCACAGCTAGAAATTATTCAGCAATGCCAAGTGGAGTCCATGGTAGTCTTCAGCAATAACAAGTGGAGTCCATGGTAGTCTTCAGCAATAACAAGTGGAGTCCATGGTAGTCTTCAGCAATAACAAGTGGAGTCCATGAAGTCTTCAGCAATAACAAATGGAGTCCATGGAGCTTCAGGTGGAGTCCATGGTAGTCTTCAGCAATAACAAGTGGAGTCCGTGGAAGTCTTCAGCAATAACAAATGGAGTCCATGGAAGTCTTCACAATGGCAGGTGGAGTCCATGGTAGTCTTCAGCAATAACAAGTGGAGTCCATGAAAGTCTTCAGCAATAACAAGTGGAGTCCATGGTAGTCTTCAGCAATAACAAGTGGAGTCCATGAAAGTCTTCAGCAATAACAAGTGGAGTCCATGAAAGTCTTCAGCAACAACAAGTTGAGTCCATGGAAGTCTTCAGCAATAACAAGTGGAGTCCATGGTAGTCTTCTGCAATAACAAGTGGAGTCCATGGTAGTCTTCAGCAATAACAAGTGGAGTCCATGGTAGTCTTCAGCAATAACAAGTGGAGTCCATGAAAGTCTTCAGCAATAACAAGTGGAGTCCATGAAAGTCTTCAGCAATAACAAGTGGAGTCCATGGTAGTCTTCAGCAATAACAAGTGGAGTCCATGGTAGTCTTCAGCAATAACAAGTGGAGTCCGTGAAAGTCTTCAGCAACAACAAGTTGAGTCCATGGTAGTCTTCAGCAATGGCAAGTGGAGTCCATGGTAGTCTTCAGCAATAACAAGTGGAGTCCATGGTAGTCTTCAGCAATAACAAGTGGAGTCCATGGTAGTCTTCAGCAACAACAAGTGGAGTCCATGGTAGTCTTCAGCAACAACAAGTTGAGTCCATGGTAGTCTTCAGCAATAACAAGTGGAGTCCATGGTAGTCTTCAGCAATAACAAGTGGAGTCCATGAAAGTCTTCAGCAATAACAAGTGGAGTCCATGGTAGTCTTCAGCAATAACAAGTGGAGTCCGTGAAAGTCTTCAGCACGTTGAGTCCATGGTAGTCTTCAGCAATAACAAGTGGAGTCCATGGAAGTCTTCAGCAATAACAAGTGGAGTCCATGAAAGTCTTCAGCTACAATAAGTGGAATCCATGGAAGTATTCAACAATGGCAGGTGGAGTCCATGGAAGTCTGACATTAGCAAGGTCTGGTGGAATCAAAGAAATCAGCCATCTGCAATGTCAGGTAGAGTTCATGGAAGTCAGCAATGTCAGTAACATTTCATTGAAGTCAGCAATGTCAGACGAAGTTCCAAGGAAGACTTTAGCAATATCTGGTGTAGTTTCTTGATAAACTTTATCCAATTCGAATAGATATTCATGAAACATGACCCTGGTCGAATCCATGTAAATAGTCATTTCACTGTCGACAAAGTTCATCTAGCAAATCTATGATGCCCCTTTGAGGATGTGCAAGTTATTAAGTAGGATTTAAGGGATTGAATAGCCCAAAAGTTAAAATATAACTAGGACTTTGGTACAAGTTTGCCTGACAAAAGAAAACTTATTGCAGACATAAACATTGCATGCATAGAATTTATTGTGGTTGTTTTATCTGTAAGAAATGTGGCATATTTCTGAACAAAGTACTAGTGCAGCTTGTGTTAAGTTTTCAAACATAGTTTCACTTTGTGTCCGATTAGATTTACATTGCAAACATAGTTTCGCTTTGTGTCCGATTACAGTAAACTCCACTTGTAGTGTTATCGTCTAGCAATATCCCACTTGTAACGATGCTGTTGTTGCAGTCCCGACTCTGGTTTTCGATATTCATTTCCTTTCACTCCGAATGTTACGATATCACATTTAGCGATATTTCAGAATGATATAACGATGCGTATGCATTGTTTTCCAGTTTATTGATCGCTTGACAATGACCGATACTCAAATGATTACTGAAATAGAGTAAACAAGAGCTGTCCCTCCCAAGTGACGAATGCCCTGAAAGAGGTGCCTAAAAGCTGTGCCTCCATGTACACAATAAATGTGCTATGTAATTTTAAATCCTTCCATGCATGACAGAGTAATCATGCATACAGTATTCCATTACTTCTAAACACTATATGTACCTGACCTTGTTAGGGACTTGGGACTTGCATGCGACACATCCGCTTGATGTGCTTGACATTTGTGCACAGTTACTTTTAAAATCCTTCAAAGCATAATAAAGTTATAGTCTGGACACAAATGTATGCATATATACAGGATTCCATTACCTATAAATCAAGTGTGACCTTGACCTTTTGTATGGGATATCGGTCATGCACGCGACACGCTCGTCTTGATGTGCTAGACATTTGTGCCAAATTATTTTAAAATCCTTCAAGGCATGACAAAGTTACAGTCCGAGACATGTGTGCATATATGCTTATATAGAGGAATCCATTACCTTCAAACTCGTAAGAATGACCTTGACCTTTGAGCTAGGGACGTGGGTCTTGCACGCGACACGCCGGTCTTGATGTGCAACACATTTGTGCCAAGTTATTTTAAAATCCTTCAATGCATGACAAAGTTACAGTCAACGAATGTGTGCATATATCCTTATATGGAGGAATCCATTACCTTCAAACTCTAAGTATGCCTTGACCTTTGAGCTAGGAACGTGGGTCTTGCACGCGACACCCCGTGCCTTGATGTGCTAGACATGTGTGCCTAGTTATTTTAAAACCTTCAATGCATACAAAGTTACAGTCCGGACACAATGTGTGCATATATAGAGGATTCCATAACCTTCATATCCAAGTGTGACCTTCACCTTTGAGGTAGGGATGTGGGTCTTGCCACGCACAACGTCTTGATGTGCTAGACATGGTGCCAAGTTATTTTAAAATCCTTCAATGCATGACAAAGTAACAGACCGGACACGAATTTGCAAGTGGGGACCCACGGACCGAAGGACAGACCGGCGGACGGACGGACAGACGGGAAAGATCAGGTGCGACTTTAATTTTATGCCACCCTTCGGGGCATTACCAATACCTTCAACAATTCCTTGAATAAAAGAAGCGATGTAAACAATAAATAGGTTAACCGGTTTACTGACCGAACAAAGGATTAACTGGTTACGAGATCGGTAACCAATTATTTCTAAAAAATATATGTACAGTCGAACTTGCCCATGCGACCACGTGCTTCAAGCGTCTTTGTCTTAAGCCACCGCTTGGAATCCCCCGGCTTTTTTACACTGTTTTGCTGTTGCATTAAGCGACTTTTGTCTAACGCGACCAGCCGACCATTAGCGACCAATAATTGGTCTTGTGTTTGTATTAGGCGAACATTTATGTGCAAACAGATCATTTCTATGGAAATTGACCGCTTCAAAGTTGCAATTAACGTCCCAATTAGGCATGCATGTGTCAAATCTCGAAGGATTATCGTCCATGTGTTATCCACATGTGTTAATTGTCGGGTATTTATCGACTGTCGGTACTTTCAAGTACAAACTATTTTGCTATTTTTGGAAAATTACCAGCGACAAAGGTGCTTTTATTAGAAACAGTTGCCGTCTCCGGTGATGCTTTGTATTAAGAGACCATTTTATTAAGCGACCGGTTTAAGCCTTTCCAATGGGTGGTCTCTTAAAACAAGTTTGACTGTATATGCAAATGACATGTGACAACAAAGTTTGATTTTGACATTGACATACCTTTTTGTTCTCTTTAAAATAGATGTTAATCTTTGATAAGAAAGTAAAGTGCGTATGTTTGAAGCATGTTGCCAATTAAACTATTTAACTGAAATATCTTTAATTACCCGCACGTGTGCAACGAACTTAGAGTAAAAATTATCATAGATCAAAGGATTCTTTGATTACTGTTTGATGATTCTATCTCCTGCATGTAACTAAAATATAATCAATTATAAGAAATGGGTTACACAAAATTTATTTGAAATAATAAATTCATAGAAGTTGAAGCCAACAAAAAGAAAGATTTTTTAACACACTATACTGTACCTTAGTAACGGTATGCAAATCCATGGGGAAAAGGTCCCTGTTTCGACATAGGACAAATTGTCATTTAAACAAAAACAATGGGCACTATAGGTAACTGACTGCAGCTGACTTTAGAATTAAGTAAAAGTCACTGAGCACAAAATTAAAATATCCGGATGCTATCGCAAAAGCATAACTTTTATGAACCTACTGCATTCAGTCCGGCCACATGCAAGCAACAGTCATGTTGAAGAGTCCTTGTTAGAATGGTTTAAAGGAGTGAGATAATAGAACGTTCACATCAACTGACCTACCCTAATGAAAAAAGCTGACTGTCTGGCTAAAGATCTTGGATTTAATTTGTTTAAAGCCACCAATGGATTTTGTTGAATGATTCAAATCTCGGCATGCTATTACAAGCAAAGTTATGTGTGGTGAAGTAGGTTGTGTTAGTGACAAAAGTGTGCAAGAGTGGAAAGAGAGCAAGCTTCCAAACTCTAATCAAGGATTTGACCCACAAGACATTGGATAACGTGTAAAATGTCACAAACACCAGGTACCATCTGGTACCTAAGAGATAAAACACACACTATATGAAACAGTGTTGACTGTTACTAAACCTGCATTTTTCTGCATGAAAAGGAAATAACTGAGCTGTAACAGGAGCAAAGATAGGTATATAATGAGATTTTAATTTGCTGGCATGACATAAAACTGCTGACGGTGTTTCAACACTATCGATTTGTTGCATCAAAAGCAAAATGTTGCACCAGATTGTTACACATTTCAGCACAATATAAGAAGAGGGCCATGATCGCCCTATAACACTGGCAAGAAAGTCTGTCAAAAGGTCATGATCAAGGTCAGCAGACTGCAATATTGAATCTGCTTGCAAAACTGTACACACAGTCTAAATTTCATTACTGTAACTTCTAAAACAAAATAGTAAGTCACAAGATTAAGAGCAACGTACCTCGGGTGGCCTAATCCTAATCCCAAATTATCCAGATTCAGCCTTGACCTAGAATTCTAGAATTCATCAGGACAAACAATTCGACCAATTTTCAAGATGATTGGGTGTAAATCTAGAGTGCTCACAAGGCTTTTTCATGATTTGACCTTGTTACCTTGTTTTTGATCCCAAGTTTCTATCTTGACCTAGAAATTATCAAAACAAATATTCTAATTTGAAAGATGACTGGGTACAAAATGTTGATTCTAATGTTTGACCCTGTTTTAAACTTGGCCTAGAGATCATCAAGACAAATTTTCATGATGATTAGGGTCGAATGTGAGAATTCTCAAGATTTTTCTATTTGAGACGGACATCGAGCGATCACAATAGAGCATTTTATGCTCAGGTGAGCTAACAAAATACATAAATAGATTTCTTTCAGGAGATAAAAATACTACATTATACAATACAACAGAACACAACAGCTTGGTTGTATTATGCTCAGTTCTTCCTTCATAATTTTTTCAGTTGGTAGTTAGCAACCAGAGGACAAATCCACACGCTTCTTGTGATACACTGATAACTGAAGGTAGCCTACCCATTTTGAAAAGACCGCTTTTTGATTGCTTTGTTGGTTTTTGTAATTTTCAATAATATTGGATACCTGTTTTCAGAAAGTGCACATTACTATCTTGGGTCGGTCGTTTTAGATTTGCTCAGAACATAACCATGTTGCCTTTTGAAAATGGGTGTAAGTAGTGTTGGATTTGTGTATGTGGTGATTTTAAAAATTGTTTTGATGGAACGCTTGGACTTTTAAGGATGAGATAAGCTTGACAGACATCAGTGGATATTCCATGCTCTTTTATTTTATGGAGAAACTGAGCATAAACAAGCATGTTTGCCTTGAATGTTCTATAATTTGAATGTAATTATGCTTGTTAGGCTGTCTGGGATGTTTTTTAAAAATGATTTTATTTGTTTCAGAACTTGATTTAATTAAAAAATAATCTATGGGTTGAAGTAATAAAAAAAAAAAAAAAAACCCAGAGAGATAAAAAGAAAAAAAAAAAAAAAAAAAAAAAAAAAAAAAAAAAAAAAAAAAAAAAAAAAAAAAAAAAAAAAAAAAAAAAAAAAAAAAAAAAAAAAAAAAAAAAAAAAAAAAAAAAAAAAAAAAAAAAAAAAAAAAAAAAAAAAAAAAAAAAAAAAAAAAAAAAAAAAAAAAAAAAAAAAAAAAAAAAAAAAAAAAAAAAAAAAAAAAAAAAAACCCCCCCCCAAAAAAAAAAAAAAAAAAAAAAAAAAAAAAAAAAAAAAAAAAAAAAAAAAAAAAAAAAAAAAAAAAAAAAAAAAAAAAAAAAAAAAAAAAAAAAAAAAAAAAAAAAAAAAAAAAAAAAAAAAAAAAAAAAAAAAAAAAAAAAAAAAAAAAAAAAAAAAAAAAAAAAAAAAAAAAAAAAAAAAAAAAAAAAAAAAAAAAAAAATAAAATAAAAAAAACCCCCCCCCCATTCCCAATTAAAAAAAAAAAAAAAAAAAAAAAAAAAACAAAAAAAAAAAAAAAAAAATTAAAAAAAAAAAAAAAAAAAAAAAAAAAAAAAAAAAAAAAAAAAAAAAAAAAAAAAAAAAAAAAAAAAAAAAAAAAAAAAACACAAAAAAAAAAAAAAAAAAAAAAAAAAAAAAAAAAAAATAAAATATATAAAATAAAAAAAAAAAAAAAAAAAAAAAAAAAAAAAAAAAAAACAAAAAAACCCCCCCCCCCCCCCCCCCCAAAAAAAAAAAAAAAAAAAAAAAAAAAAAAAAAAAAAAAAAAAAAAAAAATAAAATAAAAAAAAAACCTTGCTTCCTGCATATTTTGTATATGTTTACACAAGTTTATGTTGTGATAGTACATATGCAGGGGCGGGCCATGGATTGGGGTCCGAACTTCCTACGACTGCGGTAAGATTGTGGAAAGACAGTGTATTTTGAGCATGACATCACTGTAAAAAAGTAGCAGGCTCCGCCATATTGCTAAAGTGGGTGGGGTAACAGAATCTGCAACATCAATAAGGCCATAGACTCTGTCTGGACCAAGTGAGTTGGCAAAATTATCAAACCCCCTACTTGACATTTTTCCATACTTCTTGTTTACTCTCTAAAGCATGTAGATATATCAATAGGACATTAAACAAAGTCTTATCTAACCCATACCCTGACTTATGCATGTATATTTTTAATGACTTGTCCATCCTACAAAGAACCACTATCAGCTGCTGTACTGGTCAAATAGGCAGATATTCACATGCCTTGCTGTAGACTGGCAAGTGTAAAACCAAAGGATATATTTTCTATCTAGGTGTTTCAATATTACTGCCTCTATCAAACACGAATCTCAACAGTCACTTTCTATTCACCATGTTTTATGGTACAGTGCACTTCAGACCTCCAAAATATGTTCAACATTTACACACTTTTCTTTCTTTTAAATCTTCCAAAGTGCCTGGGGTTTTTAACAGGGTGTTTACGGACATGTCTAATAAATACATTTCAGTATTAACTCTCACCAGGTTCATGTAACATGAATCTGCCTTTGTGACCAGTGTAGATTATGATCAGTATTGTGTATGCAGTTCATATCAAATTGGCTTATGGTCCTGTTCGAATAAAAAAACTATACAAGTTCATTTTAGACAATTATTAAGGACTAACTAATAGCAAACAATTGACACATTTTGTCTGAAGTTCATATACAACTCCTCTAGATCACTTCATGTTTGTTAACATTCTCATTCTGTTCCATCACAATTGCTTGAAACTGAAACCCCTTGTAAAGTCTACTGGATGAGAGATACTGTATCTTCACCAAGAGTTCACAGAAGAATAAAGTCTCATAAAGGTATAAAGAAATCCTGGCATCTAGTTCAAAGGGGTGCTAAGTAAAACAAGAGGGCCCTATATCGCTCACCTGGCTACCATTGGCTATGATACAAGGTTAACAAGAGCCAATTTTGACCAAAGTGAGCTAAAAATACCGACTGAAGAGCATGATCTGACTGTACAGATGTGATGTAAGATATTGTCCAAGAAAGCAGAATTACTTGCGATCACCAGCAAAAAAGAAGTTAGATACAACTCCCACATGTTCAAAATGGCACAGAGCAAAGCCTACATTGGAAACACTCAAACTGAGAGACTACTGACCTAGATCAAGCCCATAGTTTCAGCTACACTTCCTTTACAATGTGAAGAAACAAGTTAAGATTCTGCCTATTTTAATGCACTTATTAGCATTTCCTTAATCCGAAACAGTGCCTGTTTACTTATGTGTAATCTTTCACCTGAATTTTGTTCATACAGAAAGTATGAGCAATCCAACGGTCCTGCATTCATGGCAGGACAGAAACTATGAATATAGCAAAAATAATCCCATGCAAATAACCCCCACTGTGTAGTATTGAAACTCTGTTAATATTATGATCAGAATTGTTCAGAGGTATTATAAAACTGATGATTTCATACTAAAACTGCCAAAGCAATCATCATAGTATCTGCATTCCATTGAGCACTAGCACATGCCCAGCATACCTGTATGACAATAATTCTGCCAGCTGTCTTCTGCATGCCTCACATTCACAATGAGGCTATAATAAAACAGCAATGGTGTCTTCAGCTTTACTAAACAAACCATACCAACAAAGTGATTAATCAATCAATGTGATCATAGGCAATACACGACTTTACAGTTTCAAACAGGGTTATTTCCGTCTATTTTTATCGAGTAAATGTTACCGTTACTATATGTAACTTCTATGTAAAATTCCCAATATATGGTCAGGTTAAACAACTGATCAAATGTGTGTGGTTAAATGAAATGTATCAAATTGCATATACAGTCAAACTTGTATTAAGAGACCACCCAAGGGAAAGGCCAAAACCGGTCGCTTAATAAAATGGTCTCTTAATACAAAGCATCACCGGAGACGGCAACCGTTTCCCATAAAAATCGTACTTGTGTCATGTGGTAATTTTTCAAAAATAGCAAAATAGTTAGAACATGAAAGTACCTAAAGTCGATAAATACCATCTGGGGATATAAGGATGGACGATAATCCTCATGAAATCTGACACTTCCGTTTCTAATTGTGACGTTAAATGCAACTTTAAAGCAGTCAGTTTCCATAGAAATGATCTGTTTGCACATAAATGGTCGCCTAATATGAACAAAAGATCGATTATGGGTCGCTAATTACTGGTCGCGTTAGACAAAAGTCGCTTAATGCAATAGCAAAACTGTAAAAACACTCAGGGGGATTCAAAAGCGGTCGCTTAATACACGTGGTCGCATGGACAAGTTTGACTGTATTATATATTCACCAGTGGATGTGAAGTATGGGTCTACGGGAAGTTTTAGATGTTGAGGTCTGAACACCGTCTAAGCCAACATTGTTTAGTAACCAAAACGAAAGAACTGAGATTTTCTGCTTTCTGTGACTAAAGTAGTCAGAGTAAACAAAATTCAGTCAAACCCGTGAATAAAGGCCATTCTTTTGAAGAAGCTAGTGGTCTTTGTTGACAGATGATCCTTATTCACAAGTGTCTACACAATAGTGCATGGTCTTGTCACTGATGGTCTGTAATCACAGGGTAGTCTTTAACACAGGTTGGACTGTAGATACAATTTGTTCAGAGCAGCCTGCTTATAAATATAACCATATAAATTAAATATAGCACTTATAACCAAGTTTAAGTAAGTAGTTGGTAGTCTCAATTATAGCAGATGTGATAGTTAAAGTGGAACAAGAACATTAACACTGAGAAACAAAAAGTTGCAATTGCAGAACAATTTGCAAAAACTGTGAAACAATCTGTTCCCACTTACAGGTCAATTTCAGCACCTTCAGTGCTTTGATTAATGTGCAACACTTTGACTGTTATTCTTTTGGGTTTCAGTAGAATTTTTTGTGCTTATATTTTTCACTGGTACCCACACCTCAAAAGTATGTACTTCCTAGCAAGGCAGCAACCTCAGTGAAATAAAGGGGGAAAATTTTGACAGCTGAAATTAGATTTTTTTTAATGACGTTTTAAGCATTACAGCATTGTTTCAACATCTGCTAATTTTTAGCCTTTTAAAATGCCAATAGAGGCAAATAGCCGCCAACATCAATAGTAAATAGCAGGTGAATACTACAGGAAGGACTTAAATGCATTACAGAACTTTCGTCAAACTGATATGCAAAAACCGATATGCAAAACAACGGCTTTTACACAACTGGAAATACATGTAACCTTCAAAGGCGATGTGTCCGCTCTGGAAGTAATATGGCACCATGTTTTGGAACGGTGCATAAGGCTACAGAAAAGGCTATATTTGATGGTCACTCATCAAAAGCTTCACTCTTACCTTGTTATATTTATAAAATAGATTTGTAACATTAAGTGCACTCAGTGAAAACTAACTGACTGAATGAAGGCTGATCATGATCTGCACTAGTAGAAAAGGCAGAATCAATTGTATAACAAGGCATCACTGACCTCTGACTAGTGTAAAACAACAATTCAAGAAAGCAACCTTACTTTCTTAGCCTTTACAACAGAGTCATGATGTTTGATTGGTTTTTTTTTGCTGTTTTATTTTAGCTGCTCCTAGATGAGCAGAAAATAGTTGTAACTCAGGTAAACTACACACCAGGTGGTATCATTCAGTCGAATTTTAGACACCTAACCAACTATGCAACTGTGAGAATAGAATGTTCTGCAATAGGGATGTAATTGATCCAAACAATATCGATATATCAACGATCAAACACTTTCGATTCGATATTGATTGCCATTTTGAAAAATCGTATATCAAATAATGTTTCACTGTGCCATGATCTACAGTTTCACGTTCGAAAATATCATCAAAACTGAACCGGAGTATGAACAATTACTCGATCTACCCAGAGTTCCTTGTTTTTCTAACGAATGGTAATTTAGTGAAATATGGTCTTATAGGCAAAAAAATTTCATCACTGCAAGGGTTGGTATATATTATAGACAAGAACCATACATGTATGTTTAGTACAAAATAGTCCAGAGATTTGGTAGAATATATAGTAAGTGACTTTTTTACGCCCATGTATCGATATATCGCTGTATCGTCGATATTTCTAAATTGATATATTGATACAAAAATTTTAATCAATGACATCCCTATTCTGCAATGGAGTCTATCCTTCATTTATAATGTCAAACCCTCTACAGGGATATAGACATTTTTAAAAAGATTACTATGTTCTCAATATTAGTCTACAACTGAATGATAAATTACTTTCTAACATACAACATTCATGGACATTTTCAATTCATCACATACCAATCTATAAATCTTGTGGCTTGACCTTACATTTAGACACAATGAACCTATGACCAGACCAGGGCCATAGATCACAATGTCTGTACCACTTTCACCAATGACTAAGGCCATTCTAACTGTGAAATACTGTGACAAACATTCAGATTTTGAGCAGTGTATCAGGACATAGTATTCCCTAGTAACCACTTAATGCTGTAATCAATTAACTATTGCCCTGCTGACGGCAAATAATTATGCCTATGCCGCCAAAGAACACTGATCATGATCTGCACTATTCGCAATTCAATCAGTAAATTCCCTTTGTTGAAACTAAAACATGGAATATTTAGCAGGTCAAATCTACTTTTAGGTATTAGCTGTGTCCCCAATTCACAAAACTGCAAGAAATACTGGATTTTCAAGGGGAAAAAATCACTTTCTTGGCAGGTAGAAAACAAGGGCACAACATGTGTCAGCAACTTTTACCTTTGCAGCATTACTAGAAACTGAAAGTAGCAATTCCTAGAAAACAATTTGTCCTATATGTCTGCATCACACATCCATATCGAGCATTCAAAGTGAGTGTTGTTGTATTTCTATCATTACTGCTGCATTACTTTGAACTCTATGATGTAAATAATGTTCAGAATCAGCAGCTCAACAAAAACGTATTGGTTTATAAAATACCTTGTGGCAGAAATGAACATTTCTTCACTACTCCAGTGTTAAATCATCACTTCTTGTTCAGATGATTTTCATTTTCTAACCCGATTTACCACACAATGTTGTTTAGCGTATAATTCCCTGGAGATAATTTTCTAATCAATCCATCAGTGTGGTACATTTTCAATAGAAAATTAAGAAATCCATTCATAACTAGGAAAATTTACACTATGTACATGACCGCTTATTAAGCATAAGAATTTATGATAGATATACATATGAACATTATAGAGGTTTACCTGGGAACAGATGTGAGAATTGACCTATATAGTAAGTCCATAAATAGCAAGCCATTACGTCAAACTGTCGATAGTTGTAGGTTGATATTGACCACTATGGCGTAGCAAGGCAGATACATAGCGAAACATATAATGAAATAAGATAACAATATTGACGAGTATCTTATGCAGCAAAGAACAACTGTCGTTTTTCATCCTTACGTCAATGAAATTGTAGAAAATCTGTTGCTAAACGGATTTTTTTTTACCTGAAACACAAAGGCCCCGCCTAAACAGAAATATCCATCTCACAGACCCTGTGAAGCAATCAACTATATACTGCCCACACCTTCAAAGTATAAACAGGTTAATATATAGGAATGTGTGTAGGATGTCAGATGAATGAAATAACATTTAGATATTTTGGAAAAAAATACATTTACAATTAAAGATATAACTTACAACAGTTGGTGCAGACAAACAGAATACTCCATGTGTGTAATGAATTACATTCCACATGTGTCTTTTGAAGTGTCTAAAGAATTAATACAGAGAGTCTTATTTCAAAAGTAAATGGAAATGTTAATTATGACAATGCGATGCCAATTCAATATATACATGTATTTTTTAACAAATATTTGACAATCAAGATGTTACTTGCACAGAAATATAATCAAGAACACTTCAATGTGTCACATTCTTTACGTTGATCTATACTTCCACATTACCTACAAAAACTTAACTTTCTTTTCAAAATTAAAAGTCTGATTTAATAGCTCACATAAACTGTACATACCATATATATTGAAAATCCTATCCCCTGTGCATAAAACCATGTGAAAACCAATACACTCTAGATTTATTCTGGATTTAATTAAATGAATCAATGAATGAACTAACAGCAGATAAAAACATTGAACACAAGGTTGGGGCTTTCATTGATAACACTTTTATACCTCTTGCTTTTACATTCCTGAGCGTAATTAGGTCAACAAATCCATTGATGTAAAAATAGACAAAGTGGAAGTCGGTGACCCATACACTGGTTTAAAACCAGACAGATAGTATATAGCCTGTACAGGCTGTTGGTTTTTGGAGCATTTGTTTTACTTTTAAGATGAGCTTGGCCCCCAGGCACTTGCATGTCTCAAACATTTAGGCCAGATGTAGCTGATCTTGACATTTAACACAGTAAGGAATGAACAAATATTCTATGTTTATTTATCATTTTCTTACACCCAGAGGTGTGCAGGGAGCATACCAGTCAAACTAGTAATGTGTCTTCGACTTGACTGTGACATCTGACCTTTTACATTTCAATACACAACAATGGGCATAATGTTTCATTGAATACCCTGCAAAATTGCAGTTAGCTAAAGAAAGTAACAAATGACACTGAAGAAAAAGAAACAATTTTGTTTTTGACTTTACAAATATTAATTTTGGTAATGGTTCCAGAAGTGTCCCTATTCTTCATCTCAGCTCACTTACTTTCCATCTTTACTACCACAGAAGAGTTGATCTTTGACCTACTTTTCAAACATAAATCTGGGTTTTAAAGTCTGTGGATAAACTACCATATAGTTCCCTACTTGTGAGCAGAAACCTTGTCAGACTCTGTTACATATTCAAACATATAAATGAAACATTGTTTTGAATGAGGTGTAACACATATTATATATTTAAACATAATAAATAAATGAAACATTGTTTTGAATGACATGTAACACAATACACTGACAATAAACAAGAAAAACACTTCCGACAGCATCCAGCAGACTATAATACCATCCATGACAACAAAACACAAACGGAAAACTTCAAAGAGCTTTGACGTTACCTTTCTCTTGCATGATTTGTTCTTTCAATCATACTAAAGAACAGTTTTTTTGCCTGACTTGTAAAGTATAATGAAAAAAATTACAACAGTTCTGGAAAATGCTGCCATGTGGTGCAAGCCATAATTTAGCTAATTACAGTGCAAGGCACATCAGCTATTGTGTACTGCATCTTGTCTTGCCAATTTTAAAGGCAATTAATTCAAAGAAAAAGTGGTAAAGTTATTTCCTTCTTTGATGAGGAAAATGCAATTTCTAATGCTACCTTTCACCTTCACACTGAACTGTAAATACACAACCTACAAAGATTAAAAATTTCCAAAGAAGGCCGACTAAACCAGGAATATGTGCAAGGGTCAAGAATGTAACGATTAAGAAATAGCTATGAAATGGAAACAAAAACTATTTTCAAAAGCATGTACAAGAAATTATGGATTGACGATTTAAAGAAAATACGACTTGAATGTCACAGTCTGGCTAGCCTAGTGTTAGATCCTTCCAGTTGTGTACCAACACCATGAAAATAGTAAAATAGTACTCACAGTGTGGTCAGAATTTAAAAGGGTAGTATCAGGGTTAAGTTTTTAACTTTTTACTTTATTATGCACAAAGTACTATGCTTTGTGGCTTTGATGACATTCTTTACATGTTGCACTTTGGGGAAAGCATAGCCTTTTGTACATGTTTACACACTCTTCTTAAACTTTGATCTTGAAAGTTCTTGGATATTCATTGAACTGTTCTTGAAGATTTTAAAGCAGTTGTCAATGTTACAGCTTATCTGTTGCCTGTTCTAGTAGTAGTTTCATTCTTCTGTGTCAGGGACAATTGTCATTTTTTGGTGAGAACCATGTCTGATAATGTTTGGTGATAATTTTTGTTATTTTTACAGTGGAACTACATTAGAGCTCTGATCTAGTCTAAAAATACACTCTTAATATTTACCCTCAGTCTGATCTTGTGACAGTTTTCTGTTCACCAAATGGAATCAAGCTTCTATGGAACATTAATACAAATGAAGTTAACACTATAAACTTCAAGACTTAGTAATCTTACCACAGACTACAAGCTCACTTTAACCAAGTTTTACATGTAGCATTATTGTTCACCAGCTTACTGCTACAATTGACACAGACATGTATGATAACTCACACTAAGTCTTGACACCCCAGGTGCTCTGAATTTCTGAGATGAACTTGTCCTTTTCTCAATTTGTACAGTATAACTAGTTTGTTTAAAGCATCATCATCACTGGAACTTTACTGACTGTACTAGCAACAGTACAGATCATATAAACACTGTATGGATAAGCAGGCTGATCATGATCTGCACTGGCAGCAAAGGCAGAATCACTTACAGGATATGATTTAAAAACAAAACCTGGCGAAAAATGGCAGTATTCAGATATGCAGGGCTAGACGACAGATTACACAACCTATGGATCAACAACACAAGTGTGTATATCATGACTTTGTAGCCCAGGTGAGCTACTAGCAAGAGAAATAAACAAACATGCATCACACAGAACAATATACATATGTAAAGTATACATGTAAAACAATTACCTCCTCAGCTCGTTATAGTAACACATACACCTGGAGTTTGCACAACCCATCACTCTCGGAGCAGGTTCAATCTGCAAATAGAACAATTGTTAGGTGCTGAAACAGTCTCTGCTACTGTTGGCAAATATTAATAGTGGGAGCATTCCTGAGTACAGATACCTCATTATATGAGTCTAGGCTCTGTTGGATAATAGTATGTAAATATCTCCCACATATACTTTACCATTCATACATCTGCCAGGTGAATACAAAACCTGGCATTACCCAAAGGCACTAACACTTGCCCATAATATTTCAACTCTTCAAAACAACTCATCTAAAACAGCAAAAGAGTGAAACAAAACAACACCACATAACACTGATCATTTGAACCATTTAAACAGACTTTATGTACAAAGAAACACCAAAATAAGTCCAAAGCTCAAGTGAATAAAGTGATGTACAATTGATGAACATAAGCAATTAAAACATGTCTGCAGAAGCATAGAATAATGACTTTGATGTACGAAAGAAAACCAACTCTGAAGCATGGGTGAATACACTGGCTTGATAGATATAGAAGACATGTCTGAAGGATCAGTGAATACACTGGCTTGATAGATATAGAAAACATGAAGACATGTCTGAAGGATCAGTGAATAAATTGGCTTGATAGATATAGAAAACATGAAGACATGTCTGAAGGATCAGTGAATACACTGGCTTGATATATAAAGAAAACATGAAGACATGTCTGAAGAATCAGTGAATACACTGGCTTGATAGATATAGAATATATGAAGACATGTCTGAAGGATCAGTGAATACACTGGCTTGATAGATATAGAAAACATGAAGACATGTCTGAAGCATCAGTGAATACACTGGTTTGATATATTTTGATATATACAGAAAATATGAAGACATGTCTGAAGCATCAGTGAATACATTGGCTTCACATACAAAGAAAACATCTCGGCATGCCTGAAGTATCAGTGAATACACTGGCTTGATTGATATAGAAAACATCTTGGCATGTCTGAAGTACCAGTGAATACACTGGCTTGATGGATATAGAAAACATGAAGACATGTCTGAAGCATCAGTGAATACACTAACTTCACATATAAAGAAAACATCTTGGCATGTCTGAAGTATCAGTGAATACACTGCCTTAATAGATATAGAAAACATGAAGACATGACTGTCTGAAGCATCAGTGAATACACTGGCTTTATTGATATAGAAAACATGAAGACATGTCTGAAGCAACAGTGAATACACTGGCTTGATAGATATAGAAAACATCTTGGCATGTCTGAAGCATCAGTGAATACATTGGCTTCACATATAAAGAAAACATCTAGCCATGTCTGAAGTATCAGTGAATACACTGGCTTGATAGATATAGAAAACATCTTGGCATGTCTGAAGTACCAGTGAATACACTGGCTTAATAGATATAGAAAACATCTTGGCATGTCTGAAGTACCAGTGAATACACTGGCTTAATAGATATAGAAAACATCTTGGCATGTCTGAAGCATCAGTGAATACACTGGCTTGATAGATATAGAAAACATCTTGGCATGTCTGAAGTACCAGTGAATACACTGGCTTAATAGATATAGAAAACATCTTGGCATGTCTGAAGCATCAGTGAATACAATGGCTTCACATATAAAGAAAACATCTTGGCATGTCTGAAGTATCAGTGAATACACTGGCTTGATAGATATAGAAAACATGAAGACATGTCTGAAGGATCAGTGAATACACTGGCTTGATAGATATAGAAAATATGAAGACATGTCTGAAGGATCAGTGAATGTACTGGCTTGATAGATATAGAAAACATGAAGACATGTCTGAAGCATCAGTGAATACACTGGTTTGATATATTTTGATATATATATAGAAAATATGAAGACATGTCTGAAGCAACAGTGAATACACTGGCTCGATAGATATAGAAAACATCTTGGCATGTCTGAAGCATCAGTGAATACAATGGCTTCACATATAAAGAAAACATCTTGGCATGTCTGAAGTATCAGTGAATACACTGGCTTGATAGATATAGAAAACATCTTGGCATGTCTGAAGTACCAGTGAATACACTGGCTTGATATATATATAGAAAACATCATGGAATGTCTGAAGCATCAGTGAATACACTGGCTTGATAGATATAGAAAATATGAAGACATGTATGAAGCATCAGTGAATACACTGGCTTCACATATGAAGAAAACATCTTGGCATGTCTGAAGTGATCAGTGAATACACTGGCTTGATATGTATAGAAAACATCAAAATACCTTTGAAGCAATAGGATTATAGGCTTGACACATACAGAACACATCAAGACATACCTGAAACAGCAGTGAATACAGAATTGAATTGAGAATCAACATACAGTATATCTATATATTGTATTATTGATAAACTACAACAGACTAAACTGTCATGTTCAATGAGATTAAAAACAGGATATGATGTGGCACAATGTGGTGTGCTGTCAATTTCAAAAAGTTTGATGATGTATGACAAGTTGTTAGATAACCATCTATTTATAGAGTAGAAAAAAAGGCAAGACAAAAAACTAATATCCTGTTCCCTTAAAAACAAATCAAATAATTACAACTGTTACAGTTCTCCTTAAATGTTGAAAGCACTACAGTATTACATTAAATAACACACAAAAAGAAACATAGTACTTATTAAATCAAAAATGTAGTAAAATAGCTTACCATCGCATCCAGCATCTCTTGACACAAAATTTAGAATCTTAAAACAAATTTCAAAGCATCTGTACTGAGTATGAAAATAACAAGATCACACTTTTATTTACTCAAAGCCACAGTGTAGTCCATTTGTTGAATATTTACGCAGAGTTCCAAATAATTACAAAATGCCATTATTCATAACGAAACCATTCCCATTACAAAATACCATGACATTCATTCATGAGTGGGCTGGCATTTTCCAGCATTGTGTACACAGTATTTTAGGTTTCAGCTTTCAGACATGATAATACTGATGAATTCTCCCAGCGTATCCAATTGATTTTTTCAATCTAACCCCCAATTCATATATTCTAATAAACCCTCCTCCACAGATTATATTTCAAATTGTTTTTTTTAAGGAGACAGTTACTTCATGAAACAGATCCCAATGTTTAACCTATCTTCATTTCAAAATGATTATACATTTTTCCTCTGACTGCCACAGTACAGTATCTGTTTTTCGACCAATCATGTGTCAACAAGTCTACATCTTCTCCGAATGTAACGCTACACATTCATTGAGAAATTCTAGTCACAGGAGTTACTATTCACCTGCAGGGGGATAATCAGTGGTTCTGCCCACGTTGACAGTGACATAACATCTGCAGACTTCAATTCATCTGTGTGGCACAAGGCCATGCCAAGTTCCAAGAAAAATTGTAAGCAAATCATCACATTGGCATTGGTTGCTACTGCATTTCTGCAATGTTTGCAATACAAGGCTGTACAAATACAGATTGTTTGGTTCAGGATCAATTGGTGTATTTCAACATGTAGCTTTCTTACAAGTGAATGCTAACCTGAGAGAGTCATGCTGCACTGTAAAATATCAAGGTTTTATTGCAATATAAAAATAAAGCAAAACAGGTGTACAAGAACAGGTCAACCAACCTCTGATAATTAAGGATTTTATGACGGAGTATAGTATAGTATTTTTATGGTACTGCTCCTCGAGTATAGTATAGTATTTTTATGGTACTGCTCCTCGAGTATAGTATAGTATTTTTATGGTACTGCTCGAGACCCGGCCTGATATTGGCATTTACTTAAACCCGAAAGTAGTGCAGATTGGGATTCAAACCCAAAGGCAGGGTTGGCATTATTTAAGTCAGAAGCTATAACCACAAAGCCATGACAAACTGAACTGAAGTTTACTATTATATTACTTCCATACAACCTTATAGCCAAGCAAATAAAAATGTGTTAAAAATGCTTTACACCACCTTAACAATTCATCACGTATTTGGTTATATTTTATATCAGACAACACAGTCAAACTCTACATCAAACGAAAAAAAATTTCCTTCAGTTTACATTCCCTATAACTTTAAACCTGTTCTTCTTTGTAGTTCACTGTGTAAAAACACAGCATGCATGATCAATAAATTGCAGGTATGAATTATAGTCATAAACTTGTTCCTCTCTATAATTTATGCTCACAGATTAACAAGTTATAGTCAATAATGCTTTTTTGACACAGGATCCAAGTCCTGATAAACATGGCCTTAAGAATAGCATCTTAGCATAGAAAGGTTGCCTAAATCATGTAAAAAGAAATTACACAGTGTTGCAATAGCTCAATTTGTGTTTACATCAAACTGAAGTAATACTATCAACTGGCATTGGTTCAGTTCTATGGCATTTTTTAGACCAAAAACTATATAAATATTATTTATTTTCCTCATAGAAACAGCTTTTATACTTTAATGTGTTGAAAAAAAGGTCAATGACCAAAAATGCTATCACAGCATCATACAAATTGACATCAATCTGTGATCAGTTCCAGAAAACAGCTCAAAGTTTAATAGAGGCTTTTAATAGAGAAATTTTTATAGAGAAATCTGACTGACAGCAGCATAAGCACCTGCAATGTTTCTGTAACGTTGAATTTTACTTATTTCAGTCTCTAACTGATTTGGTGTTTGACCTACAGTCAGTCCTATTTTACAATGACTGGCTCTCTCCATATAATTTAGGAACTACAAAATATTTCCGGCAAATAGGCAAAACTTTGAATTTTAAAGCATTCAAATGTGTGAAAAACACTGGTGTGAATATATTCTGTGATTCAACAAGTACTGTAACTATTTCTACAGCAGAAATTAAGCAAAAAATTTGTTCAATTGGAGCCAAAAGATAATCAAAGGACTGAAAGTGCTGGAGGATCGATTGTTTCTGAACAACACAGTCTGCACACATACATGTGTAAATATCAGGACAACACAGATTGTACACATCACATGTGTAAATATCAGGACACCCTTGCACGAGTAAAGTTATAAACTGGAGACACAACTGTCCACAAATGTTGACCTTTAACCATTTGTGTAAACTTTACTTTTGAGATAGGAACCCATGTGCTTACAGTTTGCATTCAGTGACTATGTTCAACTACCCTATGAAGTATTAAGCTGTGAATGGTAACTGAGAAATGGATTTTGACAAAACTGAACTGAAAATTCATAGTTTAAACAACTTTTAATGCCATTCAAAAGTTATGGGATATGCCCATAGGGTTGATTGTATTGTGCCAATTCATTGATTCGGATTTAACGTCGCACTCAACAGCTAAGGTCATATTGCAACGTCCAGCTTTCATTGAGGAGGAAGACCCTGGGTGCCAATTCTGGCATTATTTCAGTCACGAGCGGGCACCTGGGTAGAACCTAGATAGCTCCCAGACATAAAAGAATTCGACCCAAGTAGGGCACGAACCTACAGCGGTGAGGGACAAGTAAACATCAGTCAATGACCTCAACCACTCGGCAACAGATGCCATTGTTTGATGCCAAGCAATTGTCTGAAGTTTCAAGGCTTTAATGGTTACCGAGAAAGTGAATTTTAAGAAAGCTTAGCCAGATTCAAGACGACAGTGCTGACTGACGTCAAGAAAGTTATGACAATGGCTCTTCTGTATTTTCAAAGAAAAGCTAAAAATTGATAAATCAATCTTTTGTTATAAATTGATTCAGTATATACCTATTGTAGAACAAGTACTTGCAGCTTACATTAACTATCCCCGTGAGTTGTTCCAAAATACTGCGAATTGCAATATACCGGGTCTATTGCGCACACCTAGTCATTACCAGCCTTTCTACCATACTGTTTTAAATTTTCATAACTTGTATAAACCAACAACTGAATGTTTTAATAGCAGGCTATTATCTTTCATATTTAACATATACTAGACTCTAGCAGTATTTCGTAACAAGTAATAATGATGATGATTATGATGATTATGATGATTATTATGTTCCTATATAATTAATGTATGTATGAATGTACACACCAAAATTTAGTGTAGCAAAAGAATCGTGGTAAAGTTTAGTTTAAACAATATTTATTCTCGAAAATACATAGTATATATATATACATACATAGTACAAAGGTGTAACAATATAACTGGAGTCTGAAAATAAGCTTTCAAAGAAAACTTATATTAATATATTTTCCTACTTTGGTAAAGTTTGAAAGTTTTTGTTTCAATTTATATTGAGTTAATATTTGTTTTTTGTAAACGACAGCATTATCCAGAGAAATGAATTTGATTTTCCCTTTAGATTATTGCATTTGTCTATATTTGAAAAATCGTAGTTAAGACATGTAGATCTATGGGATTTCTTACAGTTATTCGTACCCAGGTACGAATCGACTTAAAATTCAACAATTACAACCTGTTTAAAGCATAAAAATATGTTGTCATATTTCAAAAAGACATCTACAAGTGCCTCTGTAGAGTTAATTTGCTGATAAGTTTCAGTTTTATACCTTAAGGCATGAAGGCGTATTTTAGACTAGTTTTTCGGAAAATCTTTAGAGAAACTATTGACAACTAGTCAGGCCTAGCACTTTTGATGATAGAGGCGTTGGCAAGTTACAAAAAAATCGTTGTTTTTTATGTTGAATTTCGAGTTTTGTAATTTAAAATTCAAGAGTACCTAGTGGTTCGATAACGTATTACGATGTTCTGATAGTTTATGATCACAAACACAACATCGGATATAAGACACATTATTCGGCCTGACTAGGTGTCTTTTAGTGTCTGACTTAGAAAACTGTTCTGATCAAAGCCGCGTAGGAAACTAGTTCTATATACAGAACAGATACCTAGTTGATTTTTAGTAATTTTTAATGTTTTACATTTATTCATCAATATATCATAATGAAAACAGAATACATTAGGTAATGCATTACAATTCTTTTTATTTCATTGAATATATAGAACTACTTTTCGGTCGTATTCGACAAAAAATTGTGTTAAGAGTTCGGCCGTAAGGGTCTGAAATACTCTGTTAACTTTGGATACGATTGAATAAATCCAATCGATCCAAAAAGCATGTATTTTCTGTTGTTGATTTTTCAGATTTATAGCTAACCCAATCATACAGACTCTTAGTCTGTGTGACTATTAGGTTTTTTTCCCCTCAAAACGTCTAAATCGCCTTTAATTAAAGCCTACTGGAACACAAGAGAAAGTTCCTTGTGGGACTTGAGAAAATTTGCATAAATCTTTCCTATTGTTTTTTGTCTTCTGCGGAGATATCCGACTCCAACAACAAAATTAAAATACACGTCTGCAATATCCAATCCTTTCAATAACAGAGATTTGGAGATTTCTAGATTAAGACAAACCATAAAATTTCAGCTGAATATGTACAGCACTGTATCTCTGTACAAGTAGTGCATCCTGTACTTTAATGCTTCCGACACACTTTCTATGCACCCTGTCTAGTATCACATATGCATTACATGGCACAGTCGCTTTGGCATAATTTGGCAGAAACAAATTGTCCAAAATATTTAAATAAATCTTTGTTTAAATTTTGATACACTATTTAATGCCAAACAAATCAAAGACTGTTAAAAAAAATTAACTGTATATGATATGTACATGTCCAACCTTACCAAGCATTAGCACCAAAGTTTGACCTATATCTTGGAACTTAGAGATACCCATGATCTTCCCATATAGCTGTAAAGTATTGCGAATCCCATAATCAGTAATGATTAAAACTATTTAAGTCTGTACATTTTGATACTTTGTTAGTGTTTACTCTATCCTCTATTCTTCCTCAAGCATAGGAAAAGTTTCGCCACATGCTAGACTTGACAAATGGAATTTACAATAAATGCAATATACAATAATATTGCCTCATAAACGTCTTGAAATGTATGGACTGTTTTGCCTCTTTGAAATGTATGGACTGTTTTGCCTCCTTCTAAACAGCACAAACACTGACTTGTTTTTTATAAATTTAGCACTAATTGACAAGGCATGCCACTTACTGCAAGCCCGCAGGGAATCTTTTGGCTATTGTTATTTTTGCACAATTTGGCTAAATAATCATAATCTTTAAACAAAATTGCAGTCAGGTAAAACAAAACTTACTAAATTTTCAAATTTTGTCAGGTATTAATATGCATGGGATTCATACTGCAGTTTTGCCAAGTATACCAGGGCAAAAAATCCCATGGCTGGCCAGGACTTTAAACAAACAACAAACTACTGCTTAATATTGTGCGATTATAAATAATTATTTTATGTTTTCCAGTGAAATAAAAGCATTAATCAACAGTTTTGAAACGGTGGATAACCATTTTTTATTTTTCACTGTTTTTGCAATCTTTTACCCGGATTTACGTCAAAAAGTATACCAACGTAATTAATGCTGGAAGCCATGTCACGATGACGTTGTTTAAATGTCATCATTAATTTTGCGCTATGTTTTCTGATGATGTTTCCTGTGATTTTCAATATTTTATGGAAACAACCTCAATAAAAGTAGAGTTTTAACCATAAAATAAACAGAAAAATTGTTGGCATTGGTGTAATATCACGTTAATTTCACTCGTGAACACCAAAAGTTGTTATTTTCACAAGTGGCACAGCCACGAGTGAAAATATCACTTTTGCAGCCCACTCGATGAAGTTATAACGTGATCTTACACCAAAACCAACAACTATCCTCTACTACCTTGCCTTTACTTGAACTAGAGTTACAGTTTCTATAGTAATTTATACTGCAATTGATCTACTTGTATTTTATGTAGTTTTATATGATCTTTTTACTTTCTGTAGCATTTTATGACAAAACATAGTTCTAGCATTAGGCATGTAACAGATGTCAATACATAAGCAGATATGTGAATGTGTCCAGGGGATAAAAAAATGAATACGAAACATTTTATCTTGGTTCAATGGGATTTCTGTTCTTTACAATGAACCATTCTTCCTTAGACAGACAAGTTCTAGACACCCATCCCCCATAAAAGGCAGTGCCAAGTTTCTTCTTAGCAAGCTCAAACCCGAGACCCAAAATCAGTGACCAGTTAAGTGATTTACAGTACATTACCATAAAACATCTGACCAACATGGTGGATCATCAAACTGTTCTATTAAATATAAGAGCAAAATATAAACCTCTGGGTGAAAAAACAACAACAAAACAACTGAATATGGAACAAACCCATGCATGTTGGGAGCACTTTATTCCTAAACATTGAAAACATGACCTAGTGACCATGTTTCAACTTTGAAGTAACTCTAAATATCTTACTGAGGCAATGAATGTGACAAAGTTTCATTTAGATTGATAAAAACAAAGTCCTCAAGGTAACAACATCAAGCCAAATTGTTGATACGGGGCAGACTATAAGCATCATTCACTGGTTGCACGTGCTGATGGGAATATCTGGCTCAAGGGCAACTGTTTTGGCGGTTACGTGGCTCTGCCGAGTTACTGCCAAAACAGTTACCAGAGAGCCGAATATTCTCATTTGCACGTGCAACCAGTGATAGATTCTTTTTCTTGCATACAATATTCTACTAATAGTAGCAGAAATAAAGTTAAACTGATGAATTATATTTACGCGCTATTTTCTTGTAGTAATGTATCAATTTACGCATTCATTCATAAAAGTAGTGCATTCTGACATCATTAAGTCATCTTATACCAGGGGCTGTAAGATGAGATTTTCCAGCACTGGTTAAAACTGCAGATATCCGATCTGGTATGCAAGAAATATGGTGGACTGAAAGACAAAATTTGCACTCTCTCTTTTAGATTGCTTATAATGATTATGCTCAGTTGAATTCTGATAAAAAAAGTAGGAATTTATAGTTTGGCCCTTACTAACATTTCATAGTTTGTTTTACAGTGACCTGATGATTACAAACTATCTTACAACAATTTTCACACTTAAATTATTCACAATAACTGAAAGTGCCAGCTGCCAAGTATGAAATAATACCGTCATAACATAAATCATGTACTGTTCATTAAATATGTGGTAAAAGATAATTATTATTGAAATCCACATAATATACCATTTTT
This sequence comes from Saxidomus purpurata, assembly GCA_022818135.1. NCBI lineage: Eukaryota > Metazoa > Mollusca > Bivalvia > Venerida > Veneridae > Saxidomus > Saxidomus purpurata. Next base: position 199,539 of record JAFMSR010000042.1, read on the forward strand.
TATGTGAAAAAAGATTGCCTTTACTTACAATTACTTAAAATATTAAAACGTACATGCCATTGTCTACATTATTTCACTTTACACAAAAGAAGTCACATTAATATTATTTATCTACTTTTACTACAATAGAGATCAATTTATTTTCATTCAACTATCCACAGTTATGATATATTTTTGACGTAACAGGTAACGTCCATGTTCTTGAACTAATTCTAGGACAAAGCTGTGTGAAGTACAGTTCCCTTTGACAACCATTTTAAAAAGAAGATTCTCTAATTTGTTTTTCCCTTTTCTTGTTTTGTCATTCCTTTGAATTGAAGCAAATTTTATAAAGGTCCGTCCAGAAGAGCAAATATGTTAGCTTGAATTTGTGGATTTGTCATTCCATGACTAACTGGTAGCTACTTATCTGTCATTCCTTGACTGCAACTTTTGCCATCATGGACTGTTCTTTACACTCTCAGAATGGAGACTACCGCTCTGTCTGTCCCTAATCTAGCACCAGACCTTCCGTTCATCTGTCACACAAACTAAAATTGGTATTTTGTTGAAACTTCACACAATAACAGGACATTGTGAGGAAGTTCAGTGTACAAGAACATAAACTCTACTTTGCTTGGTATGTGAATTATTTCCCCTTTTAAAAATTCTTGTTCAGAGAATAACTCCAACAAGAGCACTAAAGGGAATTTATTCAAACTGCACAGAAAGACAGAGGAAATTGAAAGGAATTGCAGTGACAAAGAAACATAACTCTGCCTTGCCCCTTTCTACAAATATCTCCCTTTATTATCATCTGAAATTGTTTGTCTGGAGCACATGTCATAAATTATTCAAGGGATTAACGAAACTAGTCAAAAGATCAACTTGATATTCCACCCAGTGGTGGAAAACAATAAAAGGAAGTGCAGCATCAAAGTACCTAACACTATTGGTTAGATCGACTTGTTATGTCACACTTGGAGGACAAAATTGGGGACCTTGAGATGAAGGTGTTAGTTCAGAGAGCATCCATCGTTTCCAACAACCATTGTTACATTTTTTTGCCACTCTTTGACTGATATTTACTTTCTTGTCATTGTTAAGAGTGGATATTACTCATATACATTCTTAGACTGACTACTATTTTTTGCCATTCATTGAGTGTGACATTCTTTGATTAACTCAGTATTTGCCATTCCTTACCAAGCCACCACCTTCATGATGACAATGTCTGCATTTCCATTCCTTAAATAGCGGTACTCTTTTGCCATTTCTATGTGCTTAATGTATCATGGCCTTTTCATGAAAGTTGTGAAGTGTTATATAGAGCTACAGAAAAGTTGTGAAGAATTACTATATGCAGCTATGGACAGTTGTGAACAAATATTATATGCAGCTACAGGACAGTTGTGAACAAATATTATATGCAGCTACAGGACAATTGTGAAGAATTATTATGCACAAAAACATTAAGAATATATTACTTCACTGATTTACTTTCATGTTAGGCCCTAATTCCTTGATTATTTATGCAAAGCAGTGGATTCCTTGCAGTTACTCTCCAGGTCAGGGGAAAAACGCATGAATTGTATCAAGAAACAAAAGAAACCCTTGAATCATGGTTCCACTTGCGTGTAGATAAAGTATGCATTTTCTGAGAGTTTATTTTCTGCTGTGCAAATTCATGCATATCTAAACATTGTATAATGGCTCTTTTACAAGAAACACTATAAGAAACAATATGACGAACATAATACCTACGTGCATGACAGTTGTTTCCCTTGTATTTATTTAAAGTTGGGTATTATCATAGGTGAGTAATTTTGCCAAATTAATGTGTCAAAAAATCTTACTTTTTCAATTGAGACAATGTTCCTTTGGCACAAAATGCAATCAGATATTGATACTACTGCATATTGGGTATTTTCACATTACAAGAATTTTGCAATCTGATAGCAGACATCATTATTCAGGAATTAAATTTGCCACAACAATTGTTTACGACAAGACTAACTTGCTCAATCATGTACCAATCATTAACATGTAGTAACTTGGAACATTTTAACTTCTGAACTAATCAGCAGAGATATAAAGCTATCTTCCCACACACAGTCACACAGTACTGGGAAAATCTATGTATTATTATTCATAATCTAGGATGCAGTTATGAAAGATTTCATGATCAATTCATAGGCTAATGGGGGCCAATTACTCTAGTATTTGCTGCTAATTCCGCTGGTTACCATTAAGTTCACACAGCTTCATATTTTATGAATGAATACTCTGCATGATGGGTATTATACCATGATTTGAAAATCGCTCAATGAAAAATGCATACAGCTTGAAAGGGAATGCTGTGCTCAAAAGAATCTAATCAACACAGTCATCATGCATGCAGTTATTTAAATGCGTTTTTCATAAAACCCAATGTCAAAGAAGACATCATCTTTTTATATACAATCATGTATATTACACAATCTCTTATTGTATCCCCAAAAACTGTTACTTCATGGCTTCCATTATGAACAGCTGTTTCATAATTACGATTACGGCTGCTGATGTTGGCGCTGGGAACTACATGTACCTTATTTGTTGTGTACCCACACAAAGATGGCAGAAATATTAGCCACCATATATTATATGTGTTACTAAAGATATAACAATAAATTAAGGGTAAGAAAACCAGTATATTTTCATGTGACATAAAATTTCTTCCCATGACCTCAAAATAAAAGCTCCAGTATTATCTGACCTTAGTATTTATATTACTCACATGACTTTCTAAATATACACATTGAAATTAAGGTTAATTTATTCGAAACAGACATCCAGGCCACTAACAAATAAATTCAATGGTTTATGTATTGAAATATATATTCTTTTAGAGCACACCTGGTGGACAGCTGAACACCTATGTACTTTCTTTGATGCCTATTAATTTGACAGTAAAACTTATTATTCATACATAAAACAGAAACTACACTTCCTGTGCCTGTACATCATATGTGCACCATCTTTTGGGGGTACTATCTAGGATGGAGTTTCAGTAGTTTACAAGCTGTCAAACCACCTTGATGTTTGTGTCACAGGCCTCTGTCAAGAAATCTCAAACTTGAAAATAGGACTGGTCCATCCTTCAATTGCGGGAGTAACACATTACTTGTGTAAAGGGATGCACAATGATCATGATCTGCAATAAAGGCAAAGGTAGATAGAATCCATTGCCACCAAAATGATACAGGTTGCAGTTACACCACCTCAAGCACAACCAGAAATGTATTAAGGGGAGGTAACTCATAATGTTATCATAAATTGTATATACACACAACTATCATTAGGAAAACAGTTTATCAAGTCTTACTTGAAAAAGTATAATGCATAAAATAGACAATATCAATATCAACATCAGTTGTAACATATTATAAGTTCAAGTGGTATAAATAGATTTTTCTTAAAATAACGCATGTAACAGACTTACTAGTAATTAAACCTATATTTCTTGCTAATGGACTGCAACTGACATACTGTACTGATTTCAAGAATGAAGCAAAAGAAGCACAAATGAAAGAAAAAGGAGCATGTTAAATGGAACCAAAAGAATTAAAAGCTGTCCCCAATGTAATTCCTTATTTTTGCATTAATTTCATATACCTTAACTTCATGCCCATTTAAGGAAATATGCCCAAGCACTAGGATATTTTTATAATTTTTGAAAAATTTCTGCGAGCTTTTCTACCAAATGTGTGTCCCCGCTTTTTCTACTGAATGTGTGTCCCAGCTTTTTCTACCAAATGTGTGTCTCCGAAACACCTCATAAATAATCTAAGCCTTATGACCAGGAGATACAGACCACAGTGTTTGCACTAATAGATAACTAAATGTCTAACATACCTTCATTTCTTTTGATCATGTACTTTGTGTGTTTACAAACAACTAACCAACAATCAAACAAAATCCCCACATATCCAGAATGCTTTGGTAGTTTTCCAACTTTTCTCAACAAATGGAGTGTTTCTAACAGAAGAGGGCACAATGCCGAAGACTGTTCGAGTTACTACACTGATCTATTTTCTATTTTGCAGTTACATCTGCAATCCAGGTAACGGAATGACAATCACCTCATGCAATTTTCTACCATATTTCTGTTAAAAATTTCACCTTAACAGTGTTAATCATGAGGCCAGGAAAGCCCTACATCGCTCACCTGAGTGAATGGAGAACATCCTCAATACACATGATCACATCTGCATAATTGCTTTAAATAAAGATAATGTTAGGGCTGGAGCAGAGCAGCAGTAGCAGTTTTGGAAGAGCAACATTCCTGTGACATTTTGTTATTGCCCAGTTGTTCAGATGTTGTTTCCTATTTATAGCTCTGGTGGCCATTATACCTGACAGAGTGGAATACCTTAGCAATCTTGGTAGATGACAATCCAAACAACAATTCTAGGAAGTTTTGTTGAATTTGGTCCAGTGGTATAATTAGCTCTTTTGCAATTTTAGTAGAGGACCATCCAAGCAACATCCTGTGAAGTTTGGTTGAATTTAAAGGTTTTCCTATTTTCAGCCTGGGCAGTCATTTTGTGCAGCAGAGTGGAACTGTTTAAGCACTTTTGGTAGAGGACTATCCACTATGACGGACCAAGCACGCCGATGGAGGACAGATGTCAAAAGGTCACAAAGCTTGCCGACTTTGTGCTAAGGCTTGCTAAACAGTCAGTCAAAATTGCATTGAATTTTTTTTCCAAGAACCGTTATCTTTCTTTTAGAGCTGGCGTAAGTACCTGAGTACTCGGTTAACCACAAAGTTAACCTGAAAATGAAGCATGAATTTTCTTAACACCAGGATTGCCAAGACCTTTCTAAATATAGTCTACTTTATGTAAATGTCCATAAATAATTTAAATAAAGCCCATTTTAAAGGCATTTCTTTCTATTTTTCTTTTCTACGACTCCAAAATAGTGAAAGCGGAAATAAACAAAATCAATCAATCATGTACAGCTAGCCACCGTCTTGTTTTCGAATACAGAGTATCAATATTTGATATGCAATGTCTAAAGAAAAATGTGCCTTTATGACGACGTTTCTTGTTAAATTCTATATAGAAAAATTGTGGTTCATTCTGTGAATTGTAAGCCTCAACTAGAGAATCCGATTGGATCACGACATGTTCTACCATCTACAGCCCTATGATACTTTCTTTGATGACTCGTGATGCTTCATTATGGTTCAGTTAAGGCCTGATTTTACAATTCCAATTAAAAGTTTCATCTCTGAGACCACACTGGTCCAGCAAATTAACATGCCATCCAAGAATTTCAAGTGTGGTAGTGTTCATGTGTTGTTGCTGAATTTCTAGTAAGGACATGTCCATTCTACAGTGGTGGCAGTACCATAAACCATTGACAGAGGTTCTTGCTGGAAATTTAGTGACCCAGGTAGCAAACAGTACCGGTACACTGGCCACAAAGGCAAGGTCTTAAACACTTGCAAAGACACAGCAGCTGTAGTATTTTCTTTTAAAATGCTTGGTCAGTATATCAGCATCAAAACCACTGTTACATAGCGTGTACCTCTACCACCCACACAAGAGTGTGCAAGAACCCAGGCACTTCTATCAATGTAAATACAGTAGCAAAATGAAATTGGCGACCGATTAACACAAATAACAAGCAGTAGTTGATGTTAATCCAAGTTGATTAACTAATTAGCATTACAACCTGCATAAAAAGTACAGATTGCAACGTAAGAGCTACTATTACTGCTAAAACATGCAAAGGAAATGGGAAAGAAATGGCAAAAAACTACACAATAAAACCTAATTAAAAGTTGGTACATTTCTAGGCAAAGTAAGAGATATCACAAGTGCAGTGAAGTCATTACAGTTGAACTTCGTTCGCTGGAACTCAAAGGGACCGTCAATTTTAGTTCAAGGGATTGGTAGTTCGAGCAATCAAGGTCTGTCATTCATGGGTTGTTATAATGTAGGAATTTGAATATGATACCCATTTTAACCCATGTTTCTCTGAATTAGTGTGTATTATACACCAAGGTTGAACCTCAGACAATTTGTTTCAGCATGAAAAAATGATTATGAAAAAAAATCAGTTAAATTATTGCATTTGTTTTGACTACCTCCTTTTGAAAGAGTTCTAAGCAGGTGAGTCTAAAAGCCGATTTCCATTACCGTTATACTTGACTTTCTTAAAACGAAAGACATTTCAAAACGTTTTATATCATTGGAAAGTTCATAAAACAAAAACTTTATTCACTATTTCCAATTTTAGTTAGAAGCCAAAATGATGAAAAATCTGTCACTCATTAAATATTTTATCCATTTTGGTGAAAAAAAAATTAATTAATGCCAATCTACTACTTATATTTATCAACATTTTAAAGGAAATTTAGATTACCTTTTATTGCTCATTTACCAAGGTGTTGAAAACATGCACTGTTTAACAACACCGGTCTATTAAGGACTGATAAAAAATTCAATTGTTTGCCAAATATTTGAGACTAACACCTTTTATTGTTCCAGCAAAAGGATGTAAATGACAATGAAATTTATCTGAAGGGACTGCAAAACAGGTTAGAGAGATCGGGGTTTGAGGGTTCGACGGTGGAACAATATGATTTATATAGAGATTTTGCCGGGACCGTCTGCTCAAGAGATCGGTTGTATTCGAGCGAATGGAGTTCGAGTAAATGAAGTTTAACAGTACTTTTCATAGGGCACTTCTTTTTATTTCATGGTTGGGTTGATCCACAAAATTAAAGGCCTATTAGTAGTTTAAATCCTCAAAAAGAGAGTGATAAATTTATGGATAAAATAATGATAGAACTGTGTTCTATTTAATCGAAAACACTGTTAATGTATACATTTCTTCATATTTTGTGGTTTCCAAAAGTTACAGCATTTCATAATTTTTTCAATATCTCTGAAAAAAAAGTAATGAACCTTATTAAATTTCACACAAGTATATTCAATTCCAAAAACAATAATGTTAGGAATGTTTTTGGAAGAAATAACAGTCAATCCTGCAGGATAATATAAGAGCTTTAAGTAACTTTTCATCACAAGAGCTAATGGTACTTTTATGGTAAGATCTCTGCAAAAAAAAACCCACAGAACATTGACATCTTCTATGGAATCAATGAATTTAAGTGCCGTACAATTGCACAAAATTTTATGCACACTAATTCAGATGCACTTACAGTATTTTGTATGGATTTGTAGTTTAGCAAAGTTGTCAGAAGGGTAATATTTCATACAGCCCAAGTAGTTACGAAAATTATAGGTCTTGGAAATGAGACATAAGAAATTGCTGGCTGCAAGTGCAGTATGATAGAAGGGACTGATACATGCAACTGAACTGAGACAAAAACAATCACTGGTCCCATATTCACTAAAATGAGACAAATAATATTCTCAAGTAATTGTAATTTTCTACATAGATAAAGTAATAGTAAATTTTATGCACAGTCCTATCTTATACAAACCATATTCATAACTATGTTCCACATAATGATGTAGTGAAAGAGAATACCTTTAGTCGCAATATATCTTACATGGGACAAGTTAAATGTAATAAAGTCTGCAACACATATAATTTCACAGAGCATTACTATTACTTCCGGTAAATGTAATTACTGAAGTAATTGGCGCTGTGCGGAAGCACAGTGCCAGTATTGAATAGGTTTTAATTTTGTACCATGGGGTTGCATAATCGAATAGGGAGCAGCCAACATTATTATTGTAATTAAAAACTACGTATTATGTTTGAACAAACTCCCTATAATGAATAAATAAATAGTATTAACTGATTACAAACAATACTATACCAGATGCATACGTCTTCGACCGTTAATTCAAAACTTTTGACATATTCATAGGATATTTAATAACTTTTCCACAAACTTGAAGGTTACGGTTTTTTTATTGCTTTGTTTACGGACCCTACGGCCAGATTCATCAAAGTTCAGAAAAAACGTCTCGATAGTTGTTTTGCTTTCTCTAAACATTTTGAAGTTTAAATACATATGTTGTCAACGTGAATAATTAATGAAAACCCATTTTAATTACTACATACTAAAGTAAAATGTAGGCATTATAAATAAGACCGTTCACCTAACTATGCGATACATGGGGTCTCAATGAAAGTTATGTAAAGCATCGCTAACAACTGACCAATAGTAAAGACAAAATAAATCACGTGGGTTTCGTCTGCGTCGAAAAGCGTCTACTGACCACGAGCTGTAGCCTTGTTTAATGGGCGTCATCGTACCATTATACGGAAGGTTGTTTTATGATTCGTTTATTTTTTGGTTAAACTGTAGTAAATGTGTTTTTTTTACTTATTATGATAACAGTTACATGTAACATAATGTATTTGGTTTTTCCCGTTGATAGGTTGTTTACTGATATTCTAAAATGACTCTGATTCCTTTAAATCATGTTTCAAAAACATGCGCAGCGCCTTTGATGCTTTGCATCAAAATTTGTCTTGTTTTGATTGGCAGATGGATCAGATAAGCTCAATGTCCACTTTCATTGAGGATAAAGCAGTAAAGTCTTTTTGCCATGGCAACATATATTACTAATTGAATATTCAGTTTCTTAGGCTAAAGTAGTTACTCATTAACTACATTTTTGTATTCAATTTGCTGGACAGATTTCCAATCAAAGGACTGAAAGCACAGCAAATCAGCAAAGCATTATTGCAAATTGTAATTCAAATTTTCTAACACATATGAAGCAATCACTGGTTCAATGTCACTGATATTTGCATAGTCAGTGTATTCCACTAATCAATCAAATAACAGAAAGGAACCTCATAACAACTACAAGCAGGTGAGTGTGGTTGCCTAGCAACTGAAATAGGCGTGTTGGTCATGCAGTCCTTCAAAGTTGCTAATTGCCCAAAGAAGAGGGCCATGATGACCCTGTATCGCTCACCTGTCTACCATTGGCAAAAATAACAAGAGCTGTCACATGACAGCACGCTCGACTATTCGAAAGGTTGTTGGTAAAATGGGTTTTTTGTCAAAGAACAGGAGTATTGTGTAATTGTCTGTAAGAATTAAGGTCAAAGATATGAAACTTGTTCAAAGACCTTTGTAAATGTACATTACATTCAAAGCCTTACTCTGGATTCTGTAAGCCAAGTGGAGGGAGGAGGGGATAATTTCAAAGAAATACATAACCTTGTAAATTTGATCATGAATAACTCTGTAACTTTTTCAAAATTGAAATGTATAGAATTAAAAAGCATGACCGCTGCATGCTGCTACTATTCTATGACTTTCAAAAGAAAGCCATTCCAGTATTTCCATCTTAGTCTGGTAAAAACTGTGACAAAATTCTAAGTTAAAAGGGGCATAAATGTCAAAAATCAAAAACATTGGTGAAGATGTTGACAGTAAACATACATTTTAAGTCCATAAAAAAATTAAAGTTAAAAAGGGGCATAAATCTGTCAAAAATCAAAACAGAGTTATGGGGATTGTTTCCTCAGATGTAGATGTTGATGGTAGACACTACTTTTGAGTTTCAAGTCAATACCTTTGATAGTATTCAAAACATTTGACTTTATAAAATCTTTTACCAAATATTTAAGTAAAAAGGGGCATAAATCTGTCAAAAATCAAAACAGAGTTATGGGGATTGTTTCCTCAGGTGTAGATGTTGATTGTAGACACATACTTTGAGTTTCAAGTCAATACCTTTGATAGTATTCAAGATATTTGAATTTATAAAAATCTTTAACCAAAAATTCTAAGTTCTAAGAGTTATGAGGATTGTTTCTCAGGTGTAGATGCTGATGGTAAAGATATTTTTGAGTTTCAAGACAATACCTTTGATATTTGCAAGATATTTGAATTTATAAAAACTTTAACCAAAAATTCTAAGTTAAAAAGGGGCATAAATCTGTCAAAAATCAAAACAGGTTATGGGGATTGTTTCTCAGGTGTAGATGTTGATGGTAAACAAACAGTTTGAGTTTCAAGTCAATACCTTTGATAGTATTCAGGATATTTGACTTTTATTAAAAACTTTAACCAAAAATTTAAGTTAAAAGGGGCATAAATCTGTCAAAAATCAAAACAGAGTTATGAGGATTGTTTCTCAGGTGTAGATGTTGATGGTAAAGATATTTTTGAGTTTCAAGTCAATACCTTTGATAATATGCAAGATATTTGATTTATAAAAACTTTAACCAAAAATTGAAGTTAAAAAGGGGCATAAATCTGTCAAAAATCAAAACAGGTTATGGGGTTGTTTCTCAGGTGTAGATGTTGATGGTAAAGTATTTTTGAGTTTCAAGTCATACCTTTGATAGTATTCAAGATATTTGACTTCATTAAAAACTTTAACCAACGCGCGCTGCGCCGCCGGCGAGTGCGCTCCTTATTCTTTGAATAGTCGAGCTAAAAAGGTTATTAATAGCAGAAAGGATCAATTTTTACCTTTGGCTCATGATATCCTCTTAATAAGCCTATGTAAAATCAAAAGACCCCCCCCCCAGGCAGGGTTAATTTTGACCCTAAGGTCAGGATTTGAACAATCTTGGTAGAGAGTCAATTATTGCCACATGCTGAATATCTAAGCTCTAGGCCTCATTATTTTGCTGTCTGATCATGATCTGCACTGTTGGCTATTCATTTTTTTGCTGTCTGATCATGATCTGCACTGTAAGCTATTCATTGTATGTTGGCTGGTCATGATCTGCACTGTCAGCTTTTTATTTTTTGCTGTCTGATCATGATCTGCACTGTTTGCTATGCATTATTTAGCTGTCTGATCATGATCTGCACTTTCATAATTTAGCTGTCTGATCATGATCTGCACTTTCATTATTTTGCTGTCTGATCATGATCTGCACTTTCTGACAAACTTCAAGGATATCTGGGCTGAAAATGTAACATCTAGAGTGTTAACAAGGTTTTTCCATATTTGGGCTGTGACCTAGTTTTTGACCCCAGATGACCCATATTCGAACTTGGGCTAGAAATCATCTTAACAACCTTTCTGACAAATTTCCAGGCTATTTGGGCTGAAAATGTTACCTCTAGAGTGTTAACAAGGTTTTTCCATATTTGGGCTGTGTGACCTAGTTTTTGACCCCAGGTGACCCATATTAAAACTTGAGCTAGAAATCATAGAAACAACCTTTCTGACAAATTGCCAGGATATTTGGACTGAAACAGTAGCCTCTAGAGCCTTAACAAGATTTTTCTATTTTTGGGCTCTGTGACCTAGTTTTTGACCCCAGATGACCCATATTCAAACTCGTCCGAGTAATTACTGGGACAAACATCCTGACCAAGTTTCGTGACAATTGAGGAAAAAATGTGACCACTAGAGCGTTAACGAACTAAATGTGGACGGACGACGGACAACGTCCGATGGACATTCATCGATCCTAATAGCTCACCCTGAGCCAGCTCAGGTGAGCTAAAAAGATATTGATATAAATACTAGACAACAAAGAAACTGTTTTGTAATTCAAATATTTGCATCAGAATATGTGTTTTTAACACTTAAATGGTCATCAATAGCAGTATCAAGTAAATCATAAAGTTTAAGAAACGTACCCAGTCTAAAATGGCGTTAAAATGAAAGTGCATTCGACTTCTTTTATACTATTTCACACTGACTGTACTGTTACTGAAATTTGCTACATTTACGTTCAGTTTTCCCTACTGGTATGAATCACTTTGATCAGTCTTATGATAATCCAGACTATAGCTTGTTTTACAAGTCGTTAAAAGTCGTAAATAAGTTCAACTAACTAGATTGGTGTTAAGTAGAACACTTGTGTCGCCCTCCTACGCTTTGTTCAAAATTTGGTGGCATCACAACCCTTTTGTCATAAGCAATACACTAGTAAAGTTTGTTGAAGAAATCTTATGAAATGGCAAAGTTATAGCTAACGTTAAGTTTTTGTGACGGACGGAGGGATGGACAAAACGATCCCTATGTATCGCCTTTTCTCCAAAAGGGCGACACAAAAATGATGATGTTCGGTCAAGAAAACTACAAAACCTGTGACAAAGTTGAAGTTTTAATGATGGAATGGGACATGGAGCACATGAATTTCATTTAGTTCACAGGTAAAGTCTCTAGGTTTAGTAACAACACTTAATTTAAGAAACAAAACTTTAATACCAATCATTCTTGTAAATTTTAGAGGGTGTGTCCAATCACATTTTAGTTTCTTTCTGAAGATCAGAACAATAATGAATTATAACTGGCTGAAAGAATTTTACATTACCTTATGTCTGGTTTGTTCTAATGCATTTCATTAGACAGGAGCAATTACTGACTGCAACTGTGCTGTATGATTAGATAATACACAGGGCAATGTAACAGATCAAGTGCAATTACTTACAGCAATTTCCAACAGGATGATGCTGAATGGTTCCACTTGAATGAGGTGATCGAAAATTAACAAGGTAAAATAACATGATCTATGAGGTAAAAGTAATATTATTATTGAATAGTTAAATGAACTGCTGTAGTAAATGGAACTTTTGCATCTATGAGATAAAAGTAACACCACTCTTTTATGTGCATTTAAATATTTCCATGGTGTTTTCTTCAGATTTACATGTACTTTTTCATACTTAACTCTTCACAGTAGTGAACAAAGATACATCAGTACAATGTACATTTTATGTCCATGCCAATTACAAGGCCTTCCATTAATGGCAAGCATATATGTGAGATCTTATTTATTGTGATTGTTGTATGTAATAATAGATTGCATGCTTATTTCAAATAAAACATCTATCTTGTTCTGTTCTGTAATTGGACAGTTCTATATAAATATGTATTTAAATACACACTTTATTCAGTCAGCAACTGTCAAAATCAGGAGTAAAATTTTACAATAATTAGCTATAATTATCATCCACAAACTTAAGCCTGTTACTTCCTGGATGTGGTGTATTTGGTCCCATTCACAAACGAGCACTACAAAATATGTCTGTGTAATTTGGCAACACGTGCGTTCCTGCATATTGACATATTAAATGTTCACTGGATTATGAGACATGCAAAATTTCGCTATACTGGCCGTAGAGTGGCAACCCTTGAACACTTGATATACATGTCTGCAAAGACGGTCAATGATGTTGCCTACTCCCTTTGGTGAGGCAAACTCAGAAATGTCTGGTATTCTCAGATTCACTGACAGAGAAGAGGAGATCATCATGCACTGAGACACACTATGTGATACAAGAATGGATCAGAACACAGACACTGACACACTAACACATTAAAGTCATGATAAACAGTCTTCTTTTTAAATGCAGGTACTGGGGAAAAAGTAGCTGCTGTCACACTTTGTGAAAGTAAATCATAAAACCATTTGGAACGAAAACCATATCAGAAGAAGAACCATAGAGCAAAACCTTTCGGAACATGAACCACACATTTAACACTTCAGATTCTATATTTGGAGTAAAAAACGAGTTTCCATTGGAATAAAGTCACAGAAGACTTGGAGAAGAATTACAGCATTTAGTGAAAAATATGCACGGGTGAATGAAATGTAAAAGATCTGTTTTCTTTTTGAGTAAAAAAAAATACCAACAGTTTTCACATGAAACTACAAATGAACACACATGACATGCCACTGGACAGACGTACTCAGTCAATTCTGAAGACATTTAACCCTTTGAGACAATTTCTTTCTTTCTGACTTACTTACCTACTAAATATTACAGCCTTGTCAGACTTAACATACCGGTAATCTAGGACCAGAGCATGTAATGAATGATTCAAAGGTGTCTGCAAACCTACTTCCTGCCCCCTGTGATCACTGCTAGAAGGCCTGATCGCTCGCCGTGATCACTGCTAGAAGGCCTGATTCCTAATCAACTGAACTTGTTACCAGTTTACCAGCCATCCACCTAGTTTCTTATAGTGGATGTACTTACTTGTGCTAGCGATTCCCTAAATGTTCAAGCCAGACTTGACTGTAAGCACTGACCTGTTGATAATTTATTCACTTGACATTCAATTCTTTCAGGCCTATTATTTTACAAAAATACAATTACGAAACTTCCCAAATGATTACTACACCTAGAAAGGTGAAGGTTGCTTTTCAAGAAGAACACTTGGATGGCAAAACTTTTAATTTGTAGAGGGTTCGAGCCCTCCTACTGACCATGTCCCTTTGTATGAGAAAGTTCGCAGTTTCTTGCATGGGACAGGGATCTAGTACTTGTTCTTCCAAAGAGCAATGGTTAAGTAAACTGCTTTCAAGTAAAAATGACCAGCACAGTTGGAACCACTGGTTCTGCGCATTATCTCCACAAGATAAACAATTGGTAATAGTTTCATGTAAAATAATTCAAATATTTTCAGGACATATGGAGCCAAGTTAATCATTGAGAGATGAACATATGGATAGATAGACTGATCGGCAACCATGCCAAGAACAATTTGCCTTCCTATGCACGGAAGAGGGTGGGAGAGGAGACACTTTAAACAAAATTACATTAGATCAAATTTCAACTATTTCTTACCTTATATGTAGGTTCCACAAGTCTTCATTTTATCCATTAAATATTTTCTTTCGTTCAATGTTTCACTATCACAGTAGTTCATCATTTTTATTGCGAACGTTCACAATTATCACTAGATAATTATACTGATAGAATTTATCATCCCAGGTGGAGGTGAAATTCCAATTTATATACTGCTCACCACCGTATGACCTAAAACGAAAGAAAAACATTTAATATGAATATTATTCAGGTTAAGTTTCAAAATATAAAAAGCAAAACTTTCACCTTCTTGACAAGTCTGTCTCAACTTTCTGCCCCGTCAAGTCTATCATATTTCAGGAAATACATTTTAGAGACTAAAAACTATACCAATGGAGTCTCCATTCTCTAATTCCATATTTCAGCCGCGTCAATGGAACACAAAATAACCTGTTGCACTTTTAACGGTTCCGAGCATAATGTACAAGCGGTTATCCTGGGACGTCACTGCGATAGAATTTGTTGCCTCAGATAAATATCAATAATTATGCATATATGGTAGCACAATGTAAAGTGTGGGAAGCCAGTTAATGCCCCCCTATGAAAAGCAACAATGGCATTACCGTAATATCATGAAAGGATCCTGACGGCTTAATTTGATGTCTGTAAGAGAGGTAGCGCGCAAAACAATAAGCAAGTATTTGATTTGTGGAAAGTCATATTTAATTGAACATATTTCACATGATCATCCAGTCTCCAAATCAATTAAGAATGGATGTATCCGAGGAACATATTCTGGGTGTTTGCCTAAACAGTAAAATGTCAGTAAGACTTTCAGATATAATGTAATCCTATAGGGATCACATTGTCAATTTGATACTGTAATCATTTAGGGATCACACTGTCCATTCGATATTGTGATCATAATAGGGATCACACTGTGCATTCCATATTGTAATCCTATAGGGATCACACATCACACTGTCTATTCCATATTGTAATCCTATAGGGATCACACTGTTCAATCGATATTGTGATCATAATAGAGATCACACATCTATTCCATATTGTAATCCTATAGGGATCACACTGTCCATTCGTTGGCTCAATCATCTCATCAGTTCAGAGCCTGTCTCTGCCACATTATTATACTGTTTATGGAATTTCAATGAAGAACTGTACAGCATCATGGGAAATTATTCCCATCGTCAGGTCAAAGGTCAAGGACTTGCCTTTGAAGTTCTCAAACCTAAAAGACCGATAGCACAGAAATATCATGTATCTCAGCTGTGACTTGACTTCTGATCATAAAATTTAAATCCCAACTTCACAGAGTCAAACTACACACATTGTAGGTGACACTGGGAAGATAGATACACACAGTACTCTCACACTGTGCCCTTAGGACAAGGTCATGATGATGGATCAAAACCCAAATATTGATTACATATTTTTTAGCCCAACAGCCATTATCCCAGTTAAGGTACTAGATGTTCAATGATCTCTGGGGTGTTCAGTGCTAAAGTTGAGATTTCTCTCTCAGACATAAAGGTTTGTACTTCTTTGTCAAAGCCCTACCTCAGGGGTATATCTCATGGATAGTCATGGCTCCTGTCCTATTTTTCGTTCCAAATTTTCTGTTCTTTCTGCCTGACAAATGGGCAAGCTCTGAACAAAACTGTTCAACTTGGCCAGTATTTAAGCCACTGTCGAAATACATCATTGTACTTTGTTAATGCAAAATATTCAAACTGGTAGATGTTAAAAGATGCTAGATTAAAAGTTTTATTATTTCTGTCTTTAAATCGCCAATATTCTGGAATTTCAGAGTCGGAAATGTTTCAGAGAATAGGCTATTTTTAGAGTCATTACATAAATAAATACAATCTAATGGTACTGGATACTCATAATTGGCTGCAAACAACCTCCATACATAGTTCGTTTGTGACAAAACTGGTCAAACCAAAAATAACTAAATAACTGCCATTTATATAGCATTTGTAAAAATAACTCTTATTTAATCTGGAATGGACACAAATTGCCCATGGACGTTTTTCTTGTGAATCAGTAATTAATTATTTACCATCATTGTACAGTATACATCAATGAAGGTATCAAGTGGAACCTGCATGAGCTATAATTAGTTTTTATATTACATTTTATTGCTGCTTCTTCTGTGTACATATTTTTTCTGCAAATTTATCATAACTCGATTGCAAAAACAAGAGGGCTATAATAATGGATTGCTCACCTGAGTAACATTGCTAAAATAATTCACCAACCAGTAGCTTAGTTTTTGACCTCACATTTGCCATATTTGGACTCATCTGAGTCTTAATCAAGGCAACTGTTTGACCAAGCTAGCTTCAAAAATCAGGATCTATTGCAAACACAAAGTTTTATAAAAGGTCATGATCAAGCTTTGAAATTAATATGCAAATCTGTATCATTTTTATGCATCCAAACTTTGAAAGAATGACAGTAGGTCAATAGGTCAGGGTCAAGGTCACATGACAAACTTGGCCTTTATTTAACAGTGTAAATATGAATAGGATTAGAGATAAGAGTGCTAAAAATATTGCAATTTTTGTTAAATCAGGGCCTATAACTACAGAAATATCAATAAATC
>JAFMSR010000042.1:224146-369146 GCA_022818135.1 Saxidomus purpurata
ATCTGACCAAGAAATAACATGAACTTGCAGAGTCAATCCGTGAATTGTTCACAGGAATGACATGACCTTGTTCATGCACAGCCATCAATGAACTGTTCATAGAAATGACATGACCATGTTCATGCACAGCCATCAATGAACTGTTTATAGAAATGACATGACAGTGTTCATGCACAGCCATCAATGAACTGTTCATAGAAATATCATGATGGTGAACTAATGCACTATTCAAAAAATAACATACAGTTGAACTTGCAGAGCCATCAATGAACTGTTCAAAGAAATAATAAATTGTTCAAAGAACTGTTATGATGGTGTACTTGCAGGGCCATCAATACATTGTTCAAAGAAATAACATGCAGGGCCATCAATGCATTGTTCAAAGAAATAACATGCAGGGCCATCAATACATTGTTCAAAGAAATAACATGCAGGGCCATCAATGCACTGTTCAAAGAAATAACATGCAGGGCCATCAATGCATTGCTCAAAGAAATAACATGCAGGGCCATCAATGCATTGCTCAAAGAAATGACACGAGAGTGTTCTTGCAGGGTCATCATTGCATTGTTCAAAGAAATGGCATACAGCTTAACTTGCTGAACCAACTACTAAGCAGCCGTTAGCTCTCTAATGAAAGGACAGGAACTAACAAGTCCTTTCATTCGGAGCAGGAAATGTATATCATCTAGACAATGCCAGTGAAAAGAAGGAGAGGACTCTCTGAAATGTGCTATTTTTGGCTGAATGTTATGTAATGCATCCATAAAACCTCTTGTCTCTTTTTTAATACCTTAGACCACAGATTTGACACCTTTGGCATGATATACACAACACAGTCACCTCTGCAGCCCTTCCAAAGACAGTTTACTGACATGTGCTACTTAATTAATGTGTTTGATTCTGTTTCTTTGCACTGACAGAGGTTCAAAGGCCTTTCCCCGTCTTGAGAAGGAGATAAACAAACAAATAAACTCAATTTGTTAGTTCTGATAAAAGACAATCCAGTCTATTCAGAAACTAGACTTAATGACATGAGGAAAAACACCACTGTCTGCTGCATGGAAATGCCCCTGTCCAACTGGCTTCCTGCCAAGGAATTTCCACAAACTACAACCAGCAATACAATTTATCAAATAAAGACAATCAATTTTTCATGAAATTTTAAAAATGAGTAAGTACGTGTCTGGTAAAGTGGAAATCTTTGCACACCCAATGCTGCACATGCTCCATAACTCATGACTGTGGGGATGGACAGGTTTCTGGTTGCTTAATACAATCCTGTCAATATCGCAGCAGCTTTAGACCGCAGAGCTTCAGATAGCTGGTAGAGGATAAATGATAGTTTCAGTGTAATATCTGGTTATAATATACGTTTGTTGAGTTTGTTTCAATAAAATGTTGATAATCATGGGAGCATAGCAAACACTGATGACATCATTTTATGACATCATCGTTGCATGGTTTCTAGCATTCATTATGCTCGGTGTATGTTTTGACATCAATCAGATAACAAGACTTTGATAATTTCACTAAGCGAACAGTGACTATATAGAGTTTTAATCTATTGTATTTCACAAAAAACCTAAAATCAAATAAAAATTTTGTCACTCACTTTACAAAGTTCCTAGCAGAAGTCACAATGACGTTAAACTTTGACTTAAACTGACCTCGAAGTAACATGGTCATCTTCTTGGTCATGATCAAACCATGTTTTTTGGACTCTAAACCCAACCATTCTAAACTTACTGAACAGAAGCTTTTTTCATACTAAAGGTCAATGTGAATTTGACTTTTGACCCAGTGACCTCAAAATGAAAAGGGCCATCTCTTCTCAGTGACCAATGTGCCTTATCACTCCACTTGAAGATAATGGGCCAAAGAGACAAGTTATCAGACAGGAAGGAAAAGTTTGATAATGACAATGACTTCAGTCCCCACACTATCAAACATAACCCCTAGATAGTTGCTGTTGCTACACTGGCAACAAAGTATTCAAACATTGAAACAAGAAATGCGGCAATGCCGCCAAACCAGATTTTCAACAGCGCCTGTAGAAATTCTAGAATTTAATAATACTTTATTAAAAAAACAAGTTACAAGTAGACATGAAATAATATATCATATCTTTTTTAAATTACCTCCAAAGATGATATGACCTTTGACTGCCAAATCAAGTTAAAATCATGTAAACAGGATTTTCAATGTTAATGTCACTGTGACCTTGACCTTGGAGCCAGCCATGCGGAACATGCGTTCTGCACGTCATCTTGATGTGGTAAACATTTGTCTGAAGTTTCCAAAATTTTCAAAGGGTTGAAGAGTTACAGAGCGGACAGGATTTTCAATGTTAATGTCCTGTGACCTTGACCTTGGAGCCAGCCATGCGGAACATGCGTTCTGCACGTCATCTTGATGTGGTAAACATTTGTCTGAAGTTTCATCAAAATTCTTCAAAAGGGTTGAAGAGTTACGAGCGGACACATTTCGTTTGCGCCCGCCCATCCGCCCATCCGCCCATCCGCCCGCCAACCCCAATCTAAAACCGTTCTAAAACTGGTAAAAACTTAGTGGTCTGATAGAAAAATTGAATACGTTTTCTAATAAGGACGCTATCTGCCAACTCTTGGTCAGGTTTCCTCAATCTGAATAACTTTCAGTACGCCTTAGACAAAAGGACCGATGGAGATAGAAGCTGCAATCTCCTCATGCCAAACTCAAGTAGGACTGTTTTTTTAGCACTACTTTCTCTACATCGTGAACAATCTAATTATATATGAAAATCTTTCAATCTATGATTGCCAGTCTTATCTGGACACTTTTCAATCTCATTTAAATTCTTGCAGGCGCTTGTTTTCTTGTCTGTAACAATTCCTGTAGTAAGAAACATTTTCTACTTGATGTTCCATTTCTCCAATTCATTACATCAATCGAATAACGAGAACCGCCCTGATAGTGCAAAATGCACTACTTTCGGTCCCTAATCCATCATACTACTAATATATCACACTCAGCAAAATACAATCTAATTAATGAGTTTATAAATATAAAATTTGTCTGCTATTCTGCCTGGCAAGAGATCAACATTTGCAAGCCTTTATCTCCCACTTAACAAAATAAGAATAGTGGCTGGCTGGAAAAAAACACATTACAAACTCCAGTATTCACCATCTAGACAAATTGGGGAATAATTCATCATTTGGTAGCCATAGAGTTCTATATTGATGTGTTTTTGGCGTTTTTACATTTCATGCCCCGCAGCAAGTTTGTACATAAAAGACTATTTCCAGTTTTTTCTTATTTAACTTGTGCAAGACATAAAAGCACTTAACATTCATCGTTCTTAATGCAAACCTGGGGCTTAATCAACTTATACTCGGGACTTGTACTCGTAAGCAAGGAAACTATATAACATTCTGTCATGAAATTTAAAACTCTCCACACTTTAGGACTATGAAATTTTGAAATGAGAATTTGAAAGTGACTAGATGGCCTTTGAGGAACAAAAACAAAGATATAAAGTTGTACTCAAAGGCACGAATATTGCAGGCCATGTTATACTCAGCGAGCAGATGACAGACCATGCAAGCCTGTTGTAGCTCATATGTTAGCAGACTGTTAACCAAGATACAGTTGTGTTGTGCTCATTTGACATTAGATTGAGATCCAAGTTACTATCATGTTGTGCTCATTTGACATTAGATTGAGATCCAACTTACAATCATGCTGTGCTCATCTGACATTAGATTGAGATCCAAGTTACAATCATGTTGTGCTCATCTGACATAAGATTAAGATCCAAATGGCAATTGTGTTGTGTTTATTGGATACTAGATTGAGATCCAAGTGACAATTATAGAGTGCTCACCTGACACTAGACTGAAATCCACGTGACAATCATGTTGTGTTCATCTGACAGTAGATCGAGATCCAATTTACCATCTTGTAGTACTTATCAGATATTGGATTGAAAACCAATTTACAATCATGCTGTAGTCATCTGAAGGCAGATATTAGACAAACACTGATCAAATAATGAGCTAAAACCACAAAACATCTGAGCTGCTGTGGTTTAAATGTCCTTCCACAGTTCAGACATGTCTGTTACATGCTGACCTGCAACTAATTCTACCGAGAGATTAAAGAGAAAAATTTAAACTATAGCAAAAGTCAAAGGAGGGAGCATTAACAACATACTAGATTTTAATGTTGTTCTCATCTAGACAACATTTACTGGTATGAGACCAGTTTCCAACAAAAAATCGAGGTTTTCTGTATATTTTTTCTTATATGTGTCTTTTAAACAAAAGTCATCTACACATTTACGAATGTCAGTTTATCCCCTTTTCAATTACGTAAACAAGACCAGTGTCTTTTGTGCATGCATACCAAATTTAGGGCCCCGAAAAGACCGCCTAATTAATGTTAATAACTTAAGGTACAGGACCAGTTTCCGACATAATTTTATCCTGAACAGTTTTGGAATCATAAATTATTTAAATCTATGAGAACTTTTATTCTCTAAATTGTAAATTTCTTTCCCTAATTCCGACGCTCGTAATGAGTGTATGTCTATTATCCGTTCAGTGCCGCTCCATTTCGTACATCACTGTATTATCATTTCAAAACACTTGAACTGTGCTATTTATTTTTAGGAAAAGCCTAGATTTGTTTCAGTATCAAATACGACAGATCTAAAATTATGCTTGTTCCGAGATGAACATTAAATGTCCTGAAAGTAGGTCTCTCTAAAGACCTACCTAAAGCATATATATCTAGAACATATCTATCTATTCTCAAGATTTTTAAGCACCTGTGTTGCTATTAATTAAAATCAATGACCTTACCAATGTGGTAAGTCTGTTCAAGATGTTGCTGAACAAGGCTTGATTTACTGAAAGCCCACCTACATCAATATAAATTCTAATATCAAAGATTCTCATCACACTTGATACATACAGCTGTGACCATTTTAATTATGCACTTCTCGCTCTTTTATCTGATATAGATACAAATTTGAAAGTAATTGAGAAAAGACAAGAAATATCTTTAAAAGGAGTTAAACAGGGTTGAGCCAAATAAGACACCCCAGAGCAGAGAGCAGCCCCGTATATTCCAATGCCCAACCTGTAGTCATCGTCTTTTTCAAGAATATCATGTACAGCAAGGTATTCATTCATAAAACAGGCGGACACTGTATACACCAGAACTGTGAATAGCAGTCTATTTTAAGAAGAGGGTCATATGCAATTTATATTCACCACGTTTCCATTCGCGACATTTGATTGGCCCAAAATGTAGGTCAAAAGCCAGCTTATTCAGCTAACACAGAAAATGAATAAGCTCTTCAATGTGGTACAGAATATCTATAGAACCCCTGTGCAAAAATTGTTGTCAGGTAACTGTTGCCAGTTTGAATTAATCCAATCAGCCTGCACATCCTGAATCCTTCCTTTGCATTCATCCCTCACAGGCAACCAAAGTAACAACATTACCAAAATGTTATGGTCATTCATGTACCAAACTGAGGGATCAAAACTTGAAAAGCAGTGGAACAATGATATAAGATAATAACTGTTCAACTACGGAAACTTAGGTTCAAACCCAGGGGGTATGTAGGTTACAACTAAACCCCAACATAAGATGCTCATTTTCTCCTGGAAATGAACTGGAGGGTGACTAAAAAAGCTCTCGAGCTTTTATTTTAAACATAATCTGACATAACTTACCAGGTTTGCAAACAGTGTTTGGTCTTTTCTCTCCATGCTTGGGTATTCTTCCCATCTTCCTTCACTGTTGCTTCTACTTCAGATAAATCTCTTTCCTTTCTTACCGTCTGTAACAGAAGAAAAGTTGTGCCTGTCATCAACATAACATATTTTTATTGCTAGTGATGATTAATGATGATGATGATGATGATGATGATGATTTTACATTTGAGTAAAGTTGTGTGGATTTTTTTTTGAAGATCTAATGATATAAATGCACAGTTTTCTTTTTTTGCTGGAAATAGCCTTTAATGATTAATCATGCAAATATAAAGTTCTAATGTGGCGCAAGGTACTGCCAACGAGTTTACACAAGCAATACCTGAAAATATACCAGTTGAACTTCTTTGACATTTAAACTGTATGCAGAACAGTGAGTTAATCAACTTAAGAATAACATTAATGAACGCGTGTCCCTGGACAGTACCACTGATTGTTAAAAGGGTTGCTCAGTGAACATCTATTGATTGAACATCTAATGCTGCAGATCATGATTAGACTACATAGATGCCACTTGGTGCCAGCAAGGTTAAGTGGTCAACTGCTCCGGATACTTTATACAAGTACAGCTTTGACATCTTTAATTGCAAATTTTCTTTGCACATTAGGAGAGAAGTAGATAAGCTAGACAGTTTGCAAAAATTCTTTCGCTACTTCTTTTGCAAACAATTTCTGTGACATTTTCCGTCTTCCACTGAGACATATTGCATCATCTAGTTAATTCAAATTGATGGAGAAAAGAACTTAACAGACATCTACGGTCCTTGACCATTTCATGACCGATTAGAAAATAAGGTTTTTCTCTATACTGCAAAAGACTTCAAAGGTTTAAATACTATAAGACCATGATGGCAACACATCCATGGTCTAGTGGTTACAGTCAACTGAGGGTCATAGGTTTGAGCCATGCTACAGACCATGTCTCTTTTATGTGAGAAAATTGGCAGTTTCTTGTGGACAATAGACTCTAGTACTGGTTCTTCTAAGAAATGATGGTTAGGTAAAATGCTAGTCTGAAAAAATGACCTCAATAAGCTTGAAACATGCATTCAATATATACAATATATTTCATAAATATTCCATTACAGCACCGAGACACTTTCCATCACATTGTGACGACATATTTTTAAAGAGTGAATTTTAACACATGGCATTTAATCAATTGAGAAAATGAAAGATTTTGCTTCTGCGACAATTTTTATAGACGACCATCCAAGGAACATTTCTGTGAAGTTTGATCGAAACTGGGCATTCAGTGTGAGAGATGTTGCCAATTGTAGATGATGTACGAAGGATGACACACAAAGGTGGACACAGAGTGATAACAAAAACTCATCAAAAGCATATTATGCTCAGGTATGTAAAAAACAAAAGGTATGAAGGTATAAACATTATGTCAAGTTTACTACTAATGTCCATTTCCCAGTTATTTTCCTGGGCTTCGGAAAGCTACATTAAGAAGATAGTCATTTTGAAATGTTATAATCAACTCAGCTTTGATTGTCTTAAAGTGGTATGAATATCTCACTTGAAATGCCTTCTCAGATATAACTGCAGAAAGTGGAGACAATCAATTCTTAGTACAAGGTCACTACTATGCTGACAATGAATAAAGATAAATTGCTCTTTCAGCAGAACATTTAACTGTACCTATTAGCAGTTCATGCATTTGAAAATGAAATAATGGCAAGGGATGTGTTCAACAGTGTGACTTGGTTTAGCTAATAAGTATTTGCTGTGTGACATTGTAAAACAGTATCATTTGCTATGTGACATTGTAAATCAGCATCAATTGCTGTCTAACATTGTAAATCACATTTACCGTGTGACATTGTAAATCAGCATCACTTGTGTCTCACAGTGTAAATCAGCATCACTTGGTGTCTCACATTGTATGTCAGCCTCACTTGCTGTCTCACATTGTAAATCAGCATCACTTGCTGTCTCACATTGTAAATCAGAATCACTTGCTGTCTCACATTGTAAGTCAGCATCACTTGCTGTCTCACATTGTAAATCAGCATCACTTGCTGTCTCACAGTGTAAATCAGAATCACTTGCTGTCTCACATTGTATGTCAGCATCACTTGCTGTCTCACAGTGTAAATCAGCATCACTGGCTGTCTCACATTGTATGTCAGCATCACTTGCTGTCTCACAGTGTAAATCAGCATCACTTGCTGTCTCACATTGTAAATCAGCATCACTGGCTATCTCACATTGTAAATCAGCATCACTGGCTGTCTCACATTTGTATGTCAGCATCACTTGCTGTCTCACATTGTAAATCAGCATCACTGGCTATCTCACATTGTAAATCAGCATCACTGGCTGTCTCACATTGTAAATCAGCATCACTGGCTGTCTCACATTGTATGTCAGCATCACTTGCTGTCTCACATTGTATATCAGCATCACTGGCTGTCTCACATTTGTATGTCAGCATCACTTGCTGTCTCACATTGTAAATCAGAATCACTGGCTGTCTCACATTGTAAATCAGCATCACTGGCTGTCTCACATTTGTATATCAGCATCACGTGCTGTCTCACATTGTAAATCAGAATCACTGGCTGTCTCACATTGTAAATCAGAATCACTTACTTACTTTCAAATATTCAAAAGACAGCTGTCTGCATAAAATGTTCTCAAGCAGATTTCAAGTAATACATTACCTTTTAAAGCATTTGAAGTATAACCCCTTAGTCTCAGAAACACTTCCATATTTGGGTTTCCCTGCTTCCTCTCACGCCCACATTAAATTTTGTTTTCATCAATATTTTAGCAACGGAATATTGTTTTGGAAAAAAAAGCTTTTCAAAACTAGACAATTATGTTAATCAAGAATTTCAACACTATTATTAGGCAAACAATAAAACTGGACACTGTTGCAACACATTACGGAGAAAAATAGTTTTTATTTCAACAAAATCCTTCATCAAGAAAACGAGTACTTCCTCTAGTCCTGATACAAATATATCAATCAGTCAAACATTTGCAAATCGTATATGGCTAGGCAGAATACACTAACATAGCGCAATGGTTTCAAATAATTATTACATTACAAGAAATGTATTTCTAACTTGAGTAAATATTCAAACATCAACTGTCTGCATGATTTTGGCAAATACTTCCCATTCTGTACAATGAATACAAATGAATACGTGTGTGGTTCAACTTTTATTTGTGGATGAGATACTGTTGTGGACGAGATACTGTTGTGGATGAGATACTGTTGTGGATGAGAGACTGTTGTGGATGAAAGCCTGTTTTGGATGAAAGACTGTTGTTTTTGCTGATGGGAGACTGTTGTGGATGAGAAACTGTTGTTGAGGACAAGAGAGTGTTGTTAATGAAAGACTGTTGTTTTTGCTGATGAGAGAAAGTGAGGGATGGACAGATATTATGCAGATGAGGGATGGACACTTTTGGGCGAGAGACTGTTGTGGGCAAGAGACTGTTGTGGATGAGAGCCTGCTGTGGATGAGAGACTGTTGTGGATGACGGACAGTTTAGGGTGAGGGATGGACAGATATAATGCAGATGAGGGATGGACAGTTGTGGGTTTGGGACTTTTTTTAATTGAGGGTTAGACTGCTGTGGATGAAGAAACGATGCCAATAATTATGAGGGATGATAGACCGTAAATGAGAGGGATGAATGGTATTGCCCCCTCTCAGACACCTTTAGTGTGGTGAAGAGTCAAACCATAGGAAATACAATTATTAAAGTCCCTGTAACTTTGACCTTTGACAGAATGATATCAAAATCAAAAGGGGACATACATATGCAAAGCACAACCTGTAAGAGTCGAGCACTTGTAAAGAGTAATCATGAAATAAAATATGAAGAAATCAAGCT
This sequence comes from Saxidomus purpurata, assembly GCA_022818135.1. Taxonomy (NCBI): domain Eukaryota; kingdom Metazoa; phylum Mollusca; class Bivalvia; order Venerida; family Veneridae; genus Saxidomus; species Saxidomus purpurata. The sequence continues at coordinate 233,776 of JAFMSR010000042.1, forward strand.
GGTCTTTCAGAAAACATTTGATCCACCAACTGAACAACATCAGTAAACTAATATGCCCCTCCTTTAACGGGGAAGCCAGCATATCACCGATACTGGTATATCCTTTGCACAGCCGGCATATTTTATTACATACACTCGACAGACACGCATGTGTTTTTGTAAACACTGTACATCACGTTATGCTACTTTCGGTTTACTGCATGTGTTGTATACGTCAGCAAACAGATTGAGTTGTAACATGAAAGTAGAATTTCCATTGGCCTACCTACAGAGGTCACACTCGGGGGTCACCCTGTTTTGTTTTTTTTGCTAACGAGAGGTCGATTTTAAGTGTTCTCATAAGATGTCAATATACCTGGGTTTGAGTATGACATGTCTGCTTTATGTCTATGAAATAATATTTGCACGCGCTCAAAACACAATCCCACAGGGGCCTGTACACGAACGTTGGTAAAATGAAAATTTTCAAACCTGGTAAAATTATGTCCAAGATCATTTCCCAGGTTGTCTAAGTGTCAGCATTTGCCTTGGACGTCTGAGTTTTCAACATTCAGGAGCTGTCGGCATAGCCTTTAGATTCATACAGACAAAGCGTGTTCCATACAGTAACTGTCGCTTCTATGGAAGGCCAAACCTGTCTTAACCCGCGTATACCGTTTATTACATTACTGACGTTCAAAGGATATATAGAATATAGATGCGCTTGTGTATAATTACTTAAGTAACAGATTTTGGATGGGTAGTAATTAAATCACTCATGCTACACACTCCTGACTTAATTACTATGCATCCAAACTCCTGCCTGTACTTCATTCAACAATAAAACACAAGACACATTTATTATTTCTTAACTTTCAATTCCATCCAATATTTGATTAAACTTTAAAACACTTAACTAAACATCTATAGACTTAAGCCAAAATACTAAACTTTATAGGATGGACTTAAAAGTGATCACACATTCTTTTTTTCTTGTCCTTATCCCTACATTCATCTGTCTGATAAACAAAATTACTGCTTCTTCAATTCGTAGTACTTACATACAATATTCAGACAAATAATTCCCCATAAATCCACATTTATTTGGTAGGAACTTTTCCCTCCACCATTTTACAGACGATATAAATGAGTAAAGCACACAGCCAGATGAAATTACACAGTTCTGTCCAGAAAGAATAACGCACAAACCTAGTCATGATGTCTCAGCTGACCTTTGTATTGAATTCTCAGGAATTTGTAATTGGGTATAAATATTTCTACAATTATCTTGTACCATGGCATCCTGCTTGAGGTGGCAAGTGAGTGAACTGTTCAAGTATTTAGTCATTTATTCTACAAATTTTGAAATCTTAGTGCTACGTCATGGGAACCACAAACTTGGTCTGGTGCTGACTAATCTATCCCAAACTGAACTACTGTTATTTTTATTTCAACATTACCAGAAATACTGTCTTATTCTAAAATAGAAGTTCCTTTAAAACTGTTTACGTGCTATCTCTAAAATGTTTCACCCTTTTAGTATACCCAATCTTAAATATTGTTAATTATAGAATACCGTTAATTTCAGCCCGTCACCTCCCCATTCCCCAACCCTCTAAGAGTGAAACTTTAGTCTGGAATTTCTTTTTGTTTCTAGTTGAAATACAGATTATGACTAGCAATTCTACGATTCATCATATATCACTGATGACAAATGGTCAGTGTGGGATTCCAGAAGAAAATTTCTGGAACTTTTCATTTACGTTTTACTTCAGATGAATCAAACTTGATGTATGAAAATTTACGTTTTACTTCAGATGAATCAAAAGCTTCGCGTCTTATCTTGTCTTCTATATAAAAAAAAAAGAAAACTTCCGCAGACATTCAAATCTCAGGCAATTTTTCTCCTAATCTAAACAGAGAAAATCATTTCGAAAGCTGGTATGCTAATCTGACTCATTTTTTCATGTCACTATTTCCCAAGGGTTAACAAGGATATCTAGCCCACATTTAGAGCAGTGCCAAATGTTCCACCCAACAAAATTCCTCAGGCAAAACAAGGAAGACAGTTAAAAAAAGTTATCAATGAATCTGCCATGTATAATCAAACAATAGTTTGAACCAGGAAGTGCTTTTAGCTTTTACGATAGTACAAGGAAATTCATGAAATATTAGAATACGCTCGTTAGAAGAGAATCCCATTAATCGCTGCATTACGTCAGTGATGTAGAGTCTGCCATTATTTTTTCCCAGTTTTAGAGAGCTTCCTTCTCAAGGGCTTAAATTAACCCAAAATAAAAGCACGATATTTTGCGTTATCAAATTAAACTTAACTTAAAATAAGAATACTACCTTAGATTAAAAGCATGTACAACTATATATCCCAAGATGCAACAGTGGTGATACATCGGAAACTCCAGAAAACTCTTAAGAATCACGGAAAACATTTGATATTTAAATGTCAAGCCTATTAAATAAGGACTCCCCCTCAAGAATGAACATTCCAGAAATAGGCTTGGTACTCTAGCAATATTCTCTCAGACAATAAATAACCATTATGACCCGCCATATCAATAAATGACTATTGTAAATTTCCATGAAAAAAAGTTCATGATATTTCAATGGCCACATACTGCTCCCAGTGAACAGCTTGAACATAAAAATTGGAACATGTTGTGTGTTTTTATGACTGTTTCTAAATGGAGGTGAGGGGGTGTTGTCTTGAAAGTTAGGTCAACAGTTTCAAACTTCTTTTTTTTTACATAATCCTGCAATTCTACAGCAATTTCTTCTATTTGAGAAAATATCAATTTTTGAGACAAAGTGCAGAAAACCGCAATGCTTGTTTTCTATGTGTAATAAAGGAGATGTAATGACTGAAGTTTAATTTTAGCTGTGATCTGGACCTTTGATACAGAGCCCAACTTTTGAGCTTACTGCTACATTTCAAAGGCTTGATAGGGCTGCCTCTAGAAGGGCGAGGTTAAACAGGAAAAATACAAACATGCTCACTCTTTTTCCCCCCCTGAAGAAATATTAAAAGCTTTTAAAATCATTCCAAATTTAGTAACTTGTTTCTCAACGTGTTTTTGTAGCAGAATTCTGATCATAATCTTCTTCTAACATAAAGACAGCAGACTTGTTATTTATTATGCGAGTTGCCAGACAAGATATGAAAATAATGAATACATAATACCAGTCTGCCCTCTGAACCAGCCAGGCACCAATACATCCATGTGCGAGTATTGTGTAACAATTTTAACCGCTAACACTATGTGGTACATGATCTATGTCTACTTTGTCCTGAAAGGCTGTAGATGTCTGGCCATCTGGCAATGTCAGAATGATTTACAAGGATCCCTGTCCCCTATTTCTTTCAATATTTTGTGTAACTTCTGACATCGTACCAGTATTTGTACTTATTGTGCCACACAGTCTCTCAGTAAACATGTACCAAAGACAGACAATCTTTGAACTAAAGTATACAACTGAAAAAACACTTGTCAAGTTTTCCATTTGTTATAGAACCAAATTTTGCTTTTGTCATTACAGAACTAAATTTAAAAAAAAAGAATTAGAGACAACTTGTTGGAGGTGAATAGATTTTGTACTGTTGTCACATGACAAGTTCAATTATAAATTTACAAGGTTTTCTGGAGAATTTTAATCTCACAGGCTTTAAAGGAAATTTCAGAGCAGAAAATTGTGGGTAAAATGAAGAGAAATCTTAATTTAGCATATGACGGTAGTCCGTATGAGGGATGCCATTCCTTTTTAGATGTCTGTTTACATTCTCTGCAGTTATACTGAAACTATGCAACAAGTAAACCTTGGAGAATACTTGTACAGTCTCTGTCATCTCCTATATCCGAAGCATCCACCAATGACCACTAAGACAACAATAAATTTATCAAATTCCACAATGATGTATTTATTATGTCACTGCGTTGTGCCTCATGTTTGGGGTCACTCACTGGTAAGGTGGCAATGATTAACTTTATTTTTGTCATTTCGCGATATAAAATTCTTAAGTAGGCCGTAGACTTTAGAAAGGATCCATTTTTTTATCGTCATTTTGTGATATAAAATTCTCAAGTTAGCCGTAGACTTTAGGAAGGTGTGACAAAAAGAGTATGGAAAAGGAAAAAATAATTTTGTTTCCTCAACTGTTGCTTTACAGTAAAATCAGAGGAAGTTTCAAGCTTCATTAGTGCCTAGTTTTCTTTAGGCAGCCATTGCCACGTTATATTTTCATTTAACTAAATAGTCTATTAATTTTGTCTTATTGATAAACACCCACCTGCTTACAGTGACCTCTTTCCCTGTATCCATCAAGCTGGCTATCTAACGCAGGTCCCACTGTACAAGCAATGTCTGTAGACATCTCTGCAAATATAACAGTATTGCCCTACATAGGCTGTTTTCTATCTGCTGCTTTTTTGCTGTAAGCCTGCATTTGGTTACATCAAATATTTATGATATCTGGAAATTTAATTTTTAATAATTCCCTATGGAAATGAGTAACAGAAAATTCAAGTTTAAAGGTCACAAATTAGGTTGCTGTGTTGATTATGATCAACCGTAGTAAACAAAAAGAAGCAGGTGCATTGTTTCTAAATATCTTAAATTGAGTACATCCACTAAGAAATTATCGTCCATGTAATTCATATTCATTGAAATAAATGAAATTTATGAGTTTTCAAGGTCAATTGCTTTATATGAATTTCTTTCTGCATTAATTCATTTATTTTCGATTGTGAAACAAGTTCTTACAACTTAGATAAATCGCTCTCAAGACTCATTCAAGGTTGAATCAACCTTGAAAAGAGGGAGCAATATTCAAATATTTGAAGTAACTAAATGCCCAAGAATCAAACCCTTCACCCTACAATCCTGCAGGGAATACCCTTCTACAACCTCTGCAGATTCAAGCATGTTACCGGATAATTTGACTTCATACTTTTTAATGCTTCTATGTGCAGAAAAAACATCAGCAGAAACTTGATGAGTTTTACCATCCTCCAGTAGTAGTCTCCCTTACTCCCTTCCTAAACTATGGCAAAAATATTTTGTCGATTTTCCAAACATATGCCATCTTTTACAACCTCTGCTCAACTTGAACCAAAAAATTTATCTCCTTTCTTTCCGGGTATTATTTCATTTACTGTAAATCAAACATTTTGTAGATAATAAAATTTCAACAGAATGCATGCCATCACTGCATTAGCCAACAGACACAATGGATTTGGTAAAACATAACATGCATTATCTTACTGAATTATTCAAAGAATTCTTTTGGATATGGAAATGAAAAATAATACATGAAACATCAATTATTCACGAAAAAATGCTATTCATTGGGAACTTGAAGTATGCAGCCCACGTAAAACAACTGTAATCTATAAAATATTGAACCTAGACATCAATGGATACTATTGTTTTCAACAGGCATTTTAACGCAGTTATATACATGATGAACATTTCAGACTTTCCATATAAAGCATTCTTCATATGTGTTAAACTATGTTCTCAAAACTTAAAAGAACACAATTCTTCCACTTCAAGTCGGACATGAAATTTTACTAAAAAGGGACATAATCCTTGAAATACGTGGTCGACAGCACATTTTTTCAAATTTCATTTATAATATGTACTTCAAAGTACTCATTTTCCAATTTGATCGGGTAAAGCATGCCGGAGTTCATCCAGACAAAAAATCTTACTAATATTCCTTATATTTAAATGTGACCTCTATAGTGCTCAAAAGGTTTTACTATGATTTGACCTTGTAGCCTAGTTTTTGACGCTAGGTGATGCAGTGACAAACTTGGCATAGAATTTATCAAGTATTCTCAGGATGGCTGGGTACAAAATGTCACTCAGTTTCAAACTTTGACCTAAAGTTCACCAATACAAACATTCTAACCAATAACATGATTAGGTACAATGTGGCGCTGACTTAAACTCTCTACAACTTTCACGTTCAGGTGAGCTAAACACGCACATATTGTACCCTCACCAAATACCAGAGATTCAACAGACTTGGACAGTGTTAGAGGAACAAGTACATGTAGATCTCAAACTTCTTAACTTTATCAAATAGATCTTTTGAAAGCTGTCATAAATTGCTTAGGATATCAGTGCTGTATTAACACAACCATTTCTCCCTTTTTCTCCCTTGGCAATTTCACTTTGCAGAACATGGAAATGCATAGTAAACATGACACTGCATCTAGGACAATTCTACAGAAAACACTGTTTTTCACAATGAATTAACAATGTTGCTGTGTCATTGCATACTGTGTTTCATTAAACAAATATTGTCTTACTTTGTGATCAATACTGTCCACTCTGTAATCAGAGCACCTTGCTCATGTGCTCCTAAAATGGACACAGCCAGCCACTGTTTTACTCAAAACATTCTTTGTTCAATTATGTGCTCATAAAACTGGGGCCTTTACAGAAATATAAAAAGTTTTTTGCAAACTCGTACACTTGCAGATGCTAACCGAATGGTGTACTAATACAACTGTAGGTACTTACCAAATGGTGTTCTCATACAACTGCAGATACTAACCAAATGGTGTTCTCATACAACTGCAGATGCTAACTAAATGGTGTACGCATATAAATGTAGGTACTAACCAAATGGTGTACTAATACAACTGTAGGTACTAACCAAATGGTGTTCTCATACAACTGTAGGTACTAACCAAATGGTGTACTAATACAACTGTAGGTACTAACCAAATGGTGTACTCGTACAACTGCAGGTACCAACCAAATAGTGTACTGATACAACTGTATATGTACTAACCAAATGGTGTTCTCATACAACTGTAGGTACCAACCAAATGGTGTACTGATACAACTGTATATGTACTAACCAAATGGTGTTCTCATACAACTGTAGGTACTAACCAAATGGTGTACTGATACAAGTGTAGGTACTAACCAAATGGTGTTCTCATACAACTGCAGATACTAACCAAAAAGTGAACTCATACAACTGTAGGTACTAACCAAATGGTGTTCTCATACAACTGTAGGTACTAACCAAATGGTGTTCTCATACAACTGTAAGTACTAACCTAACCAAATGGTGTTCTCATACAACTGTAGGTACTAACCAAATGGTGTTCTCATACAACTGTAGGTACTAACCAAATGGTGTTCTCATACAACTGCAGATACTTACCAAAAGGTGAACTACTGCAGATACTAACCAAATGGTGTTCTCATAAAACTGTAGGTACTAACCAAATGGTGTACTCATACAACTGTAGGTACTATTAGTAACCAAATGGTGTTCTCATACAACTGTAGGTACTAACCAAATGGTGTACTCATACAACTGCAGGTACTTACCAAATGTTGTACTGATACAACTGTAGGTACTAACCAAATGGTGTACTGATACAGCTGTAGGTACTAACCAAATGGTGTTCTCATACAACTGCAGATGCTAACCAAATAGTGAACTCATACAACTGTAGGTACTAACCAAATAGTGAACTCATACAACTGCAGATGCTAACCAAATAGTGAACTCGTACAACTGTAGGTACTAACCAAATAGTGAACTCATACAACTGTAGGTACTAACCAAATGGTGTACTGATACAACTGTAGGTACTAACCAAATGATGTTCTCATACAACTGTAAGGTTCTAACCAAATGGTGTACTCATACAACTGTAGGTTCTAACCAAATGGCGTAGTCAGACAACTGTAGGTTCTAACCAAATGGTGTACTCATACAACTGTAGGTTCTAACCAAATGGTGTAGTCAGACAACTGTAGGTTCTTACCAAATTGTGTTCTCATACAACTGTAGGTTCTTACCAAATTGTGTTCTCATACAACTGTTCGTACTAACCAAATGATGTTTTCATACAACTGCAGATACTAACCAAATGGTGTAGTCATACAACTGCAAATGGTGTATTCATACAACCTCAAATGGTGTAGTCACAAAATCGCATATGGTGTACTCATACAACAGCAAATTGTGCACTCAGCTGCAGATACTAACCAAATTGGTGTACTCAAATCTGCTCACCATCTGGTTAGTATCTGTAGTCGTAGGAGTACACCATTATTCAAGTTTCTACCAACCCATGACTCTTAATGTTGGAAAGTTAGCAATTTCTTATGGAGGCTATGGTTGTTAGGTAAACTGCCTGCTTGAAAATATGACTGAAGTATAGTTGAAACTGGCGTTACCCCTTCAAATTACAACATTGATGTAGTAAACTGGAGGACCTAGGTTCAATTCCATGCAAGGCTTCATGTAGGGTACCCTTCAGCAAGACATCAGATGTCTCAGTCCACCACCTAAGTGGAACAGTCTGATGATCACTGCCCCGGAAACCATTGAATCCATCTTATGAGTGATGCCAGGACAACTATTTATGTAAGGTGATGGAACACTTGTTTCAATGTCTAGTGTCATCTATCCGCATTAATTTTATTATTACCTATTTCCTTTCTTGTGCAGAAGCAGTACTTTCGATCCAGTCAACTGCCTGGCTTTACTTAGCACTGGTCCTCAGGTATCCTGGAAGAATATACAACCATATGGGATGTGTGAATTATCAAACTTCATGTAGGCTATGTGCTGATTTATAACACGGCAGTTTGTCATCTTGTGTACGAATATTAAATTGGCACATTTCAGAGAACTCATTTTGTTGTATAATATGCAGAACTGCAAAATGTAAATGTCCTCTAACAGGATAAAATGCAGATAGAGTTCGTATTACTCTACAAATATGCAGAAACGCAATGTATATGATCTGAACTGTACAAGCCTTTGGCGCTGGCTTGCTTAAATTGAGCAAAAATGTGCAATATATGTAAATTACTGCCAGTGAAAGCTCATTTCATAAGACACCGCTAAGTGCAAGACAGAATGTCACAGACATGTAGGAAAAAATCAACATTGCACAAGTTGTAAAACTGAGGTACCTTACAGTCACAACAGTTTATGTACATATAGTTAGGCATTTTTATTTTATAGCAAGAGCCTGCATTCATACAACATTGAAAGTAAAATGAAATCTTTCGCCAACATCATCCACTAATTATATTTGTTACAAGAGTTTTTGATTACCTTCAAAGTCATCCCAGTCAGTTTCACTTTCCAAAGAATGTATTACATCTCCTGAAAAAAAGAAACAGTCTGTTTGAACATGAAGGCAGGTAAATCCACATTTTTTTACAATGTTTTTTTCTTCAGTACAATATTAAAGTCAGTCCAGACTGTGTTAATAGGTTACTGTGACAGTCTGTTGATTGTCAGTGTGTCACTAGGCTGGTAATTCCCTAACCAAGGCTACGATAACTTAATTGCTAGGTTTTCAGCCATATGGAATATTTTTTCTGGACTGAAATTTGCTTTTACATGGTTATAGAGATGACATTATAAAAGTATTCGGTTACTGCTTTTTCAACAATACGTATTTTCCCAAAACGAAACTGTATCCTTAACTACGTGGGAATTTTTTTCATGGGTATAGATTTATTTACCTTATGAAATTAATTTGGATAAGAGACTATGGGTCTAATGCTGGTACTCTGTAATGTAGGACGAGAACCGTAGAGACTGAATTGTTGTGGCCCTAAAAAATCCATTCTAAATACTCACTAAAGATATTCATCATCAAAACAGACCAAGTAAAATTGGCAAACTAAATTGTTTTTGTTAACCATATTTAATTACAATATGCAAATATAGGGGGGTGATAGTGACATTTAAATGTAATCATCCTTTTTCAATACACATCCTGTAAGAGTTATCCCTCTTTGACAATACTAAATCACTTCTATGAACACATCTACCTGAAACTGGTCTATCAATAGCTACAGGACTTGGGCTGTATATCATGTATAACCTGTGGTTTTTCGGGCTAAAAAGTGGTCTAAATTAGACAGAAGAGCTTGTGGTGTTGCTTTTAAGTTCAGTAGACAACCCCATGAAGTCTTCAATTCAATGCATATGGAAAACCTTGTTTAATTGAGAGTCCTCTTCCCCTACCCCTACTTTTAATCCACTTATATTAATCTAAATAAACAAGAACATCCTCTTTTCAAGATATTAAATCTATTTGGTCATACCCAATTTAATTTAAATCATTGCGCTATGGAATAAAAAATTTGCATTAAAAATTTTGACTTTTTTCTTGACCTAAAATGACCGATTTATTGACTAGTTTCTAAAAATATCAGGTTTTGACACGACAGACTTGATGATCAAGGATACTCAGCCAAATGAACCTGAATCATTTGACCATCATTCTATAAATAGAATCCCTTAATTGGAGGGTTATCAAGTATGATCATGCCTTTTCATTGCATTGAAAGAAGAAAAGACACACTGCAAACAGTAGAACAATGGGAGTACCACTGGTTTCCAGTTCCAGTGCAAATAAAATACACAAGAGAAAGATGCTACAGCCAAAATTACTCACCTGAGTCAACAGAGAACATCTGCTAATCAGACTCACACTTGTTAGATTCATGGTGTCTATAAAGACTTGAATATAATATAATTTTGTACAAGTTTAATTACAATTCCCCTACTCCATGCAGCAAGACTCTCGTCTCTGAAAGATCTCCCTTTAATTTCAAGGACCAGAACTCCTGTACAATATTTGATCAAACTGATTCAAGAAGAGATACGTTCATATAAAACCTTCGTTTTAAATCTATGAAAGTGTTTGCAGTTTCTGGGGCCATAAATCTGGCACTTATGTTCCTATAATTCCTGGTTCTAAACTGTAATTCAAAGATAATCTTGATTCAAATTACATGCAAGTTTGGTTAAAATCCAGTAAACCAAATAGGCTTCTACAATAAAATTACCGTGACTTTTTTTTTAATCAGAAACTTGTAACTCAAGAAAAATTAATCAGATACTTTCCTATATGAACTTGTCCAATAAAGAAAACCATCAAGAAGGAAAACCATCAAGATTTAAAACCATTTTATTCAGATGTGGTACCAATTACTCAATATTTGTTACTTCCTTATTGTTAATAATGTCAAATTTCCTCTTCTTTTTTTCTTTAATCACGGGACCATAATTCTAGACATACTGGTCCAATTTGGTCAATAATTAAATTTGTGTGAGATAATGAAGACACCTACATTCGTACTAGGGGCTTGGTGTTGATTGCCACAGAGCTAGGTCTGGTGTTGATTGCCATAGAGCTAGGTTTGATGGCCACAGAGCTAGGTTTGGTGTTAATTGCCACAGATCTGTGGCTTTCAAAGTGTAGACAGAATCAAACACAGCAATTCTTTTTTTTTTTAGTCAGGGGGAATAACTCTAGATCTTGACAGAAATACAGCCATGCAACAATACAATCCTAAAAAATCACCAGCTCCTTTTGCAGCTCACAAAAGTTTAAAATTTAAACAATCAGATGGCTAAATTGTATTTTCTTTTGTTCCAGTGGCACTCCTATATAAAAGTAGATTTGATAACCGTGAAACAAACCTGTTTCCTTTTCTTTCACTCGCAGCACTTTGATAATATCCAGAAAAATACCACAATTTAATAGGTTAACTTTTATAATGCCAAGCACCATTACACAGTCTTTCATGTATTAATAAAGAATTTCCGCTCATAAAAGCCTGAACTATGCCGATGATGTGATGTACAAACCCTTGTGAAGCTTTTCTCCAGAAAACAAAATATTGCCTCAGATAATATGTTAAATTACTGTCCAGTGGTTACACTATGTCCATTTCCCCCTGAGGTTAATCTTGGTCAGTGTGACCTAATGAACACATTGCTAATGACTTTCAAATAATGTTCACCGCACTACAAACAAGACAAATTGCATTCATGCATTTTTCTCCAACATTGTGACTACTTAAAGTCCCTAACTCCCCCACATACAATTTGTATTTTCACACAGGAAAAAACTGTCACATGAATTGTTCCTTTCCTACATACTTTGGAGACATTGTGACATGAAATATATCTCTTCCTCATGCCTAGACCACAGAGACGAGAGATCCACTCAAAATACAGTATTTAATGTCCACCCTGTCACTATGACTGATAAGTCATTAATGATATCAATTTACTTTCACTGCCACAGAAGTTATCCGAAGCTGAGAGTTGGTTACTGATTTCTGACAGCATTTCAAAATCTACCTGCAGTTATAGTGTAACAGGAAGGTAAAAATTGGTAAACATTTAATTCATGCGCTTTTAATGATAACAATGCTGATCCCTGGTAAAACCTTAAAAGTCCTGTTTCACAACTGACCAGCAACACAGTTTCAGATGCCTATTCTGTAAGTGAGCTGACTGTCGAAGTTTCAGATCCTAGAAACTGACACAGTTTGTGATGCTTGGAAACAGACAGCTGATCTGTCAGTGAGCAGTGACAATAATTCTAGTAGATTGAAGAATTGTTGTATCTATGCTCCCAGAAAGAACACACTTTCAGCTTATCACTGAACCAATAAACAATCTGTCACCACTTTCAAATGACTTATAATTTACTATTACAGTCCCAGTACCATCCTGTCTTAATTTCTTTAATTTTCCTTATTACTTTGGATTAACATTTCCCCGTTAAAATCCCCAAGTACAAAGGTGAGCTTCCTTGTATTTTTCTTCTAAAAAAAAATTTCCTTTACATGCCATATCACATGCCTTGTACTCCTAAAACACTCCACTTACGCCTATTTAATTCAGCAAGTTAAAATTAAACCAATCATCCTCTGTGTTTCAACTGCCCGATGAAAAATTCAATGAAAATCACTATCTCACAAAAACAACTTTTTACATGAAATCCATCGAAATGCTCTGCCACCTGTTGCCTAATTTCCGCCTATTTTACAACCTGTTCTCTAAAACAAACACTCTAATTAATTTTTATGTAATTTATCTGATGCAGAGTTGATGTAGAACATCCTTCCAGCTCCCCAGGGGATTTCCTTGTTTTTACACCAATTAGATGAAGGATTCCCTCAATATCGGCCAAAATTTGTAAACATCAAGCTGAAAATAGTTCCCATGGGTAGTATTACAGGTTGTTCAGGTCAAGGAGAATTTAAACTCTCGCCTGCCTTTTGACCTATCATGTGAGAAAATCAGTCTTTCCCTTAGCTCTAATGATTATTGAAAATGTTTGCCCCATAAAGGTTAAAGAAAGTATCCATTTGACCAAAAAATACTGATAAAAATTTAAGTGTTAATTATAACTTTGGTATGAAATAAAAAAAGACCTTTTTTAAACAAGAGGGCCAGCAAAGTGGCCAAAACAGCTCACCTGAGCAAGAGTTTAAATTCAATAATATGACACTTCAGAAGTATGAACAAAATAAGATCTAACAAGAGGGCCATGATGGCCCTATATCGCTGATCTGAAGATCATTACACTTTAGATTAAAACAGTTAGAGGGTCACATAAGGAATATTTCAAAATCGCAAGAGCCGTTTAAGAGATGTCATTTAAACATTTTTCTATTTTTAGCGCTGGCGACCATGTTGTGCAACAGAGCAAAATGCTTTAAAGCAAGTTTGGCAGAGGGTCACCCCAAGAGCATTTGTGTGGAATTATTGCAAAATCAGATCAGCAGTTTAGGACATGTTGATGAAGGATTTTTCTATTTTCAGCCCTGGCCCTATCTTATGCAGGGGAGCAGAACAATTTGAACACTCTATTAAAAGTCACCGGTGAACTTTTGTGTGAAATTATTTCAAAATAGAACAGGTGATGCCGTTGGCAAAATGGTTTGAGCAAATTTAGAAGAGCATCATCCTAGAATCATTGCTGTGAAGTGAAATGCAATTGTTGACAGCATATGCTGGAAATTTGGTCATCAGAGCTGCAATCCTTTAGTGGAGATACGCTTGAGAGCTGTCCTTTTAATAGAGATACATTTGAGAGCTGTCTTTTTAATAGAGATACACTTGAGAGCTGTCCTTTTAATAGAGATACACTTGAGAGCTGTCCTTTTAATAGAGATACATTTGAGAGCTGTCCTTTTAATAGAGATACACTTGAGAGCTGTCCTTTTAATAAAGATACACTTGAGAGCTGTCCTTTTAATAGAGATACACTTGAGAGTTGTCCTTTTCATAGATACACTTGAGAGCTGTCCTTTTCATAGATATATTTGAGAGCTGTTCTTTTAATAGAGATACACTTGAGAGCTGTCCTTTTCATAGATACACTTGAGAGCTGTCCTTTTCATAGATACATTTGAGAGCTGTCCTTTTAATAGAGATACACTTGAGAGCTGTCCTTTTAATAGAGATACACTTGAGAGCTGTCCTTTTAATAGAGATACACTTGAGAGCTGTCCTTTTCATAGATACACTTGAGAGCTGTCCTTTTCATAGATACATTTGAGAGCTGTTCTTTTCGAGAGCTATCCATTTCCTGTCTACCCCAATGTAAGTGTTCCCCCCCACCTTTCTTTTACAGATAGAAAAAAATTTGACTTATCGGATCTGGAGACAGGCATATGAACACAGTATTCCATATCAATACTGATTAATCCATAAACAATGAAAGGCACAACACTTTTATTGAACATCTTCAGTCCCTAATAAACACCCCTGGGTAAAAAATGCAATGCCCTAAAACGGGTGTATAATTGGTACACTTGAGAGCTATCCTTTTATAGAAATTAATTTGATAGCTATCCATTTCTTAGAGATACACTTCAGAATCAGACTAGGGAATGGCACAAAGGTTGATCAATAACTTGACCTTGAGAATATTTTCCTTTAACATATTTCAGGGGAAGCTCCTACCTGTACATTTCAACTTCCTGTTTGATAATGACAGGGCAATAATCAGATCTTACAGAGAAGTAGCATTGGTTTAACAAGGTGACTTTAACTTTTTTTGGCTACAAGGGACATCAGCAGGTAACAAATGAGCTCTTATAATAATCTAGCTTACCACAGGTACTGGAGGAATTTTGATGAGCAGGAAAAAAACATCTTTGTCGCTTTTTGTAAAGTAATCCAGACAAAAACTCATTTCCGGAGAGCGAAGTATGTTTTTCTACATGACCTAGTTTATGAGCTGATATCAAGTTTCAAATTTGACCTAGATATCATGAAACTCATTGGAAATTTTACAGTGGCAAACACTTTGACCAAATTTCAGCAAGACTGATTCCAGACTGTTACCTCTACAGTAGTTGCCAACAGATGGACAAACATACAGAAAGACAACTATATAATAATCACCAAAAGTATTTTATCTTAGGGTTCTGAAGAACTCCAAGTAGAATTCACAAAGTCCGGGTAGTATGGTTAATACGTTCATAGAGAGTGAACTTCCTTGTGTATACAGTCAAACTTGCGTTAAGAGACCGCCCAAGGGAAAGGCCAAAACTGGTTGCTTAATAAAATGTCTCTTAATACAAAGCATCACTGGAGACAGCAACCATTTCCCATAAAATGCTACTTATGTCACGTGGTTATTTTCCAAAAATAGCAAAGTAGTTTGCACTTGAAAGTACTGAAAGTCAATAAATACCTGACAATTAAAACATGCAGACATAAGGATGGACGATAAGCCTTACAATATTTGACACCCCCATGCCTAATTGGGACGTTAAATGCAACTTTAAAGCCATCAGTTTCCATAGAAATGATCTGTTTGCACATAAATGGTCGCCTAATACGATCAAAAGACCGATTATTGGTTGCTGATTACTGGTCGCTGGTCGCATTAGACAAAATTCGTTTAATGCAATAGCAAAACAGTGTAAAAACGCTCGGGGGGATTCAAAAGCAGTCGCTTAAAACAAAGGTCGCTTAATACACGTGGTAGCATGGGCAAGTTCGACAGTATTATTACTCATCTGAACTGTTTTAAAGTAACGAGAAACATCAAATGAAGCCATAGAGGTACGAGATTTTCCAGTTCATACAAATTTTTAAATATGCACTGGAGAATATAAATATCAAAATTTAGTAAAATCCAAGAAGCAAAAGCTGTCATTTGTAAGTGATGTGCCCTCAAAGTGGTGTCCCACAGTCTGTGACAATTACATTCAAGGTGTGGATACAGTACCTATCTAAAGACGGAAGGTCATTCAAAGAGAAAGCGTGCATCCAATTCTATTATGCACATGACTGCTCAACATTTGAATCAGAATTATAGTCCAGACAAGAATGTGTGCATATATACAGGATTTCATGACCTTTAAACATGTAAGTGTGACCTTGAGCTTTAAGGTCAAGACACAGGACTTACACATGACAAGTCATCTTTATGTGCTGAACATTTGTGCAAAGTTGTTTTAAAATCTTTCAATGCATAAGAGAATTATTGTCCGGACAGGAATGTCAGCATATTGCTACAGGGTCAGTTACCATTAAACCCTCAGTGTGACCTTGACTTCTGAGGTAGGGATGTGGGTTTCTCATATGACACGTCATCTTCATGTACTGAACATTTGTGCCAAGTTGTTTCAAAATCCTCCAATGGGTACGAGGGTTACAATCAAGACACGATTGTGTGAATATATACAGGTTACATTTAAACTCAAATTGTGACCTTGACCTTTGAGATAGGGACGTGGGTCTTCAACACAATACCTTGTCTTCATGTGCTCACCATTTGTGCCACATGTTTTGAAAATCCCTTCTTGCATGACAAAAGTTACAGCCTGGACACAATGTGTGCATGAATACAGGATTTTACTACAAGACGAAACAGTAATGCAGACATGAAAGACTCCGCCAAAGATGTTTTTCCATTTTAATAGCTCTGGGTAAAGTGATTGGATAGTTTTTCCTACACTGTTATCTACTTGAAATGAGCAAATGTTTTACAAGAGTTACATAGACGGATTCGTTCATGATCATTTGACATATAAGACAAACAGCATATTAACTATTATCCCTTTGTATTGCACAGAAGCAGTTTTAACTACACTTATTCATAAAATCTAACTTTACATCACAATAACACAACTTCATAAGTTATTTCAAGTTATATAAACAATCTATTAACAAAAAATCAAAACATTCACTTTCCGTTATAGGACCGCAATAAGACGGTAATGTCAGCCGCATTTTCAACATGTCCGACACAAGTGTTGCAACCGATATTTTAATAGAATGCATAATAGAATACAAAATTATATTAATGGTTTGTTTATTTTCCGACAGAATGGATTTCTGTTAACGAAATTTATATTTCTCTTTATTTATAAGAACGGTAAATGACATTCTTTATCAATAAAACTTGTATGAATTAAATAAATTATACAAAATACAACACCTGGGATTATTTTTATTGAATTTATACAGTTGTAAGCACTAATTTAGATTTTGACTCTATGAAAAATCTATTCAGTGTGATTTTCATCTTGTCATTTAATTTATTGTATGTATTAGGACATGGTTTTGATTTACATATCTTCTCTTGAGGACCCCGGAGGCCTCGAATGTAGAAAAAATACTGGCTTTAATTTAAATATTTTACGAAGCTATTCATAGACTCGCGTCCATAGATCAGATTTATTTTGCATTCCAAATACTTGATGCCGCCAGGAGGTGGTGTCGAATAAGTGAGAAATTGACATTTGAGGTAGTGATGTAGGTCTTGCACACATTTCATCTTGATGTGCTGAGCGCTTGTGCCATAAATTAAAATTCCTTCATGCATGACAAAGTTACAACCTGGACACCAAAAAAATTGAATGACAGACGCATGGTGCGATTTTAATGACATGGGCAAAAAAAATTATAATTCTGTACACAGTGCAGCGTATTGGGGTTGGGTTAGAGACAACAGCTGGTGGATACAGCTCAATTCAGGTAAGCTTAAATAAGCTCAATTCAGGAGAGCTTAAATAATCAGAGCTTAAAACAGACATTGCAACTTTTCATGGATTTACATTTGTAAACTGGTGGCCATGTCATCCAACACAATGTTCTGCATATCTTCCAAACTGTAGAAGCTTACAGGAATATTTTTTTCCACATGTTCCTTGAAAACCACATTGCTCCTTCTGGGTGATGCAGCATAGAAACTTAAAAACTATGGAAGTTCAGACATAACATTATGTGAACCAGATGACAGAATTAGGTTGGTATTTCCTGTATTGCTCATGTGAATACAACTATGTTATAATGTCAAACAGACATACAATCTCACCAACATTCCATCACTTTAAAATCTGAATGAAGCAAAAAACAAGTGACAGAAAATACACTGAAGATAGCATCTCCATTCACATGTACACGATTTTTATCTCGCCTTTTTTATCTTGTTGATTTCAAGAAGCACAGGATGTGCATTATATAGAGTTCTATACTACAGAATAAAAGAAAACCATGTTTTTTGTTCTCTAAACCAAAAACTTTATGCTAATTTATTTTAGCTCGATTGTGAAAAATGCTTGAAGCTTATCTAGTCATTCTAAAGTATGCTTGCTGGAAAAACCAGTACTGGTGTCATATGAGGTACGGTTGTGACCCCAGTGAGGCTCAAACCTGTAACCTCCAGGATGAGCAGCAGACACCTTAACCTCTACACCACCACTCCCCCTTACACATTTTGCATGTCTTTCAACAGCATTCAGATATTAGTTACATCACTCTGGTGAATAACCTACCTAACCTATTACTCTAGGGAAACACCGGCACAAGACCCCTATCCATTGTCAGAATCTGCTAACTTTTTAAAATCGAGAGACATGGCTCGTATTAAACAACAAATGGCAAACTGAAGCTGAATATGAAATATTAACATTTTTGTGCAGGGACATTAGTATGAAGCATTTTAATGAAACAACTGAAAAGATGCATTACTGGCTCTAGGTATCTTGACGAGATAAATTTGTTGCAAAAAAAACCCCAAAAACCCATTCATTTGATATATAACTTTATATGAAAGAAGAGTTGATGGCAGTTCAGATATGTTTTTTTCCACTTGAATACCGTGCAATCGATAGAGCGTGCATTTTCGCTTTCCTTACAGCTATAATAAAACACGGAGCAGGCGGCTGCGGCCTCTTTACTCTCACCGATTTACCTCATTCATAAAAACCATTCAAGTTTTATATATATTAACGTGTACATGTGGTTGTTATACACATCATGCAGGGATATTTATATAAACAGTGGTTATGAATGAAACATGCGTAGGCGTACTGATCACGTGATCACTGCCATGGGAACTCGGCAAATCTGTGTGATTTCCATTTCCTGTTTCTCAGTAAGGTTTCAAGGCGAGAAATGATAATGCATTTTCATGTTGTTTTATGATAACTGTTATTCTCTGCAGTTTGAAAAGCATGACAAACTAAAATATACATAAGCGTGATCAATCTACATACAAAACACGAGAATACCCCGATATGACCTCAAATGTTCAATCACGTATGCATTTTGTCTACTCTCTGGTCAACAAGTGAAATCAAAATAGTCTTTTGACATCTGCATTACTAGAGACAATAGACAATGAACACAAATTCCATCTCAAACATCCACCCGCTGTCACCCCTATTCAGTTGTCAAATAACTATATTTGACAAAACAAAGTTACAAACCACAAAATAATTAGTGTAGAATGGTTTAATGAAATAATTCAAAGGGCCAAAAGTTATTTCAGTTTACATATCCAGACTTCTATTCAAAAAATATTCCAGCAACTTTCAACAATGAACCTTCTATTTACCAAAGTCATTTAGCCAAAATAATCAATGAAGCCCAGACTTTCTACCAAGTCTGCAAGACCAGTTTTAACTATATTCACGGTGTTGTTTTAAAAGGAGTGGCCGACAAGGTTTCGTAATTAACCAATCCAATATCTGATACAATTATTTCAATAAACAAGATACTTTCTTAGACATAATACAAAAGACATATATCAGCATGTTTTTGCCGAGTTTCACTCAATTTTTACACCTTTTCATCAAGGTTTCAGTCAATGCTTCTTTCAATTTACTAAGTGAACCTTTCTCAATCAATTGCTGGTGAAAACAAAGCTTTATATAGTTAAACTATTCTTTGGACATAGAGGCTTGTGTATGCACAAAATACCCACAACACACAAATAATCACAGGGGAGCCGTGGTGTAGAGGTTAAGGTGTCTGCCGCTCATCCCGGAGGTTACGGGTTCAAGCCCCACTGGGGTCACGACCGTACTTCCTCATATGACACCAGTACTGTTTTTTCCAGGAAGCAGACTCGAGAGTGACTTGATTAACTACAAGCTTTCTTCACAATTGAGCTAACATAAATTAGCATAAACTCAATAATCATTTTGAGGTAAATGAACTTATTTTGACCCATATTAATTTTATGTCAAATAAAAAGATATCCCATCCTGTAAACCCATACCATTAACCAACTTATTTTTTACATGCAATTAAGTTTTGGCTTTAGCATTAGAACCCAGATTGCCTTGTATTGCAAAATAAGCAAGCAAGTTTTTGCTTACTTTATACACAAGACTTGTAAGATTTTTCGTATCCATCTTTTTATTTGTTTTTAAAAATATAACATGAAATTTAACATCAGGGAATCAGACCAACATTGGCAAAACACAAACATTAATTACCGAAAAAGTTCATTGATTTACAGTAAGATTATTGTGATTATTACAGTAGGATTATAACAGGCTTAAAGTCCCATTTGCACTTTGGTCTAATTTAGTCTTACATTACCAAGAAAAATATCTTACTTGTGAAAATGAGCTTTATTTGTTCGAAATGTTTTTGTTAAACAGTGCTTTTTAGACAGAATGTACCTATTACAGAAATAGCGCAGTTTTTTTTTTTCAATGATATCAACACTTAGTCATATAGATAAGAAAGAAATGCATATTGTGGAAATTATGTCAACCTTGTTCTAGACTGTGGATAGAACTTTGTTCTATCATTATTCCATCTGTTTATATTTATATAAGGTTTTCTATACACATGTAATCTACAGATTTTGACAAAGATCTCCACAGCCTAACTTTAGACTCATAGTCACTGAAACAATGATCAGAGTTTTGTTTCAATCAAGGAGCTATAATATAGATTGAATGTAACATAAATTTGTCAAAATATCTGTAACTAAACTGTGGTTACAATAAATGGCATGTAATAAGTTAATATACTTTCTAGGAAGTACTTTCAGTAGGTTTTACATGATCATACACTGCAGCAGTTATGCCATCAATAATCAAAGCGCTGAGAGCCCTGAAGGCCTGGGGGCTATAGGTTAACTCCCCGAAAAACAACTTTTGACCTATTGTTTTGTGCCGAATCTTACCTAAAGCGCAAGTCAATATATGACACAGAATGAAATTCACAAATATATGGGTGCAGGGAGGTTTTATTATAAAACGACGTAAAGAAAATCACAGAGTATAAAATATATGACACAGAATGATATGATGTGGATCACAATTATTGTGTACCAAGGACAAGACCTGAAACAGAAAAAGTGACGGTGTCAACCAGGTTTTCATTTTCCAGCCCGCTGGCCGGGCCAATGTTTGTTTTATATATGAAAAAGCAAGGCCTATTCGTTAAATGAAAAATAAAAAAAAAAAAAAAAAAAAAAAAAAAAAAAAAAAAATTTTTTTGTTGTGGGTTTTTTTTTTTTTCATGAAAAATTTTGTAACAGAGTACTCCAACATTATAAAATGTATTAAAGCCTTTATAATAAAATTTGATACAATAGCGCGATTTGTACGAACGGACGGAGGCCCACCCAGCAACATTTTCAAGCATTATAGTTCTGTGAAAGTTTGCTGAATCCCTTGAGAAATGTAGGAGTTGCACACGAAAATTCATTGTTTAAACCAAGGCCAAGAACCTGTGAAACAGAAATAAAAACAAAGCAATACCAGCAATGAAATATAAATACAGTATAGTACAATGTGTATAAAGAGAAAACCAAAAATGATTAACTGGGACTTAGACCTTGTGTTTAAATGTTAGTAATGTAGGAGGGTTGCAAACCGATTGTTTCGCCCGCCCCACTGGGTCTTGACATCGCAGCGTTCCTCGATAAACCTGGTTAACAGGTGAAATATTAATACAGTACAGTACAATGTGTCGGACCGTTCTGGGTTCCTTCTAGTGTAATTGGTGAAACCGTTCAGAATTATATCTTTTTTAGAGACATTTATTCTTTAAGGTAAATTATATCTTGCATTTATTTTTAGGTAAATAACAAAGTTGTCAATGAAATAACATCAGAAATTTGAAAATCAAAGTTGTCAATGAAATAACATCGGAAATTTGAAAATCAAACTACAAACTCTTATATCGAGCTTCCTACATTTGCGTAAATTTCCGTAAATATCCGTACTTTTCCGTGATATGCATATGATTATCTTCCGTAATCAGCTAACAGCGCATTAATTTCTAAAACAGAAAAAAATGTGTAATGCAGCCCGTAAGCTATATACCTTCCTGCAGTCGTTTGAAGTTTTATGTACTGTTTTTATTTGTAATATGTTCTTATCATATGCGACATTCAGATTGATCTGGTCTGTCTTGCACTACTTTCGCATAGCGCATGTTTACAGTTGTTATTCGCACATAGTTAAATTTCTTGCAGTGTTTGAAATGTGGTATACTAACTTAAGCCTAGGGGACTTTCAGTCCCCAGGCCAAAAACTAAAACATGTCAACTGTATAGGTACAAATGTATATGTCAAGAAATCAAGTTCTGACACCTTGATACATTAAAGAATGTGTGCTATGTAAAATACAATGTAAATGCAAATATACTCACAAGTTTGTCATTCCATTCTTCTTGTAACAACACTACAACACATCCACAGTCTGTAATGAAAAGTAAAAGCACTTAAAATTGCTAAATGCAAAGCAAGCCAAATGCAAAGCAAGGGCACTTAACAATGCCAAATGTAAAGCAAAGGCAGTTAACAATGCAAAATGCAAAGCAAGGGCACTTCAAATTGCCAAATGAAAAGCAAAGGCACTTCAAATTGTCAAATGAAAAGAATTGGCACTTCAAATTGCCAAATGAATAGCAAAGCCACTTCAAATTGCCAAATGAAAGGTAAGGGCACTTTAAATTGTCAAATGAAAAGTAAGGGCACTTCAAATTGCCAAATGTAAGTAAGGTAGATCATAAAATGAAAGGGCCTTAATGGCAAAAGTAAGGGCCCCAAATTGCCAAATGACAAGTAATGGCAGTTCAATTTCCAAAATGAAACATAAGGACACTTCAAACTGCAAAATGAAAAGTAAGGGCACTTCAAATTGCCAAATGCAAAGCAAGAACACTTCATCAAAACAATTACAATCTAAGTAAGGTTATAGAGCTTTGTAAGTGTACCAAGTGAGAGGACACAAGGTTGTGCAAATGACCCGAGGAAAGGTTGTATAAAAATTTATGTACCAATATGAGGGAGATGCCCTACACAGTGAATCAACAGTCTATAAAGGAAGACCCTATACTTTGTACCAATGATTCAAAGAAAAGGCCCTTTACAGTGTACCAAGCCCTATACAGTATGCCAATGACCAAAGGGAGAAGCTCTTATACTATGTACCAATGTTTGTACTAATGTTATATTAGAAAGCCTGTATTAATCATACAGAAAGAAAGATTTTGCACACTGGAGATACCAAACAAAGATGCATACACAAAACAAACTGACTCACTAAAAGACTGCTGATTCTACTGCTGTGTAATTCTACTGGTCTGATGATTTGATGAAAGCCTCAAAGAGTGATAGGGAGAATTCAGTATGTCTATAAAATGATAAACAATGGTTCATGAACTCAACATATTTCACCACATCAAGGTATCACTATACTTTCCAAGATTTCCACATCCTCAGACTAAACAGATAGTTTCACTGCCCCATACAATGTTCATGGTACTGATAACAATCTAGATGCCCTATAAAATACTCACAGGAAAATGTGGATAACTAGGCCACAACATTGCCAGAAGATAGCAGCATAAAGAGCAATGGTTAATCAAACAAGATCCAAACTTTTCAGTAGGTTACCCTAATACAAGGGTTACATATACACTTGATAATAAACAAAGAACTTCTCTGTTTTTATTTGACTTTTGCCTTATCTAAGTCTTTCAGAAAGTGTTCAAAATGTAAGATTTACAAAGAGAAAAATACCTTTTAAAAATACATAAGGATTCCTAGTAAGAGTACCTGCCCAAGTTTCATCATTAAAGGGCAATAGACAAAGAAAATGCTGACAATATCAACAACTACATTTAGTACCAATCACTCTTGTTTATACCCACTTTGTGTGTATTAAAGCTGGGGCGAGGGGGTAATTAATGCTTACTTGATCTCAGCATAAAATTATTACAAGTACTTTATATGATAGTATTAATTGCTCTGATTGCATGGGAAATCACTAGGTCCAGAGGTTGCACGTTTGTCACAGATGTTAATATCTATAATGTTGACTCAAGTACATGCCACAGGATGAACATTACTCTGTCCTAGTGACCAAGTTACAGAATGTTCACTATATATAACAACATAGTACATAAACACCACTCAAAACATTAAATAGATTTGTAAGCAAGAGTGGTAAGATGGCCCTGTATCTCTCACCTAAACTCACAGACATGATCAAACTTGTTGGCTTAAATCAGATGCGGTCTCTACAGTGGACACAAGGATGTTACCATCTTAACCTGGTGACCTGGTTTGTACCCAGTATGACCCATTTTACAAACTGCACTACAAACTAGGCAGGCTCAGTCCCCATTAGGGGTTTGACTAAACAATAGATGACAATCTTGGTGAGCTAAATAGCACCATATAACATGTTAAAGAGCAAAGAAGTCACTGGTGAAAACTGACAACCAGTATCATATAATTATAAATATAAACACTAGTGGACAAACTCCAGCTGTTTAATGTATAATCATGCCTTGCAAGTGCAGAAAGGTCAACAAATATCTAAATTCTGGTATAAATGTAGTTATGTAAGTAAGTAAATGTAAGTTACTTTACCTCTACTTGAACTTTTGCACACACTTAAGAATGTGGTGAGCTAGCTCTTCAAGTGTATATTTTCCAATTTTGTGCAGATGAGAAAATGACACAAATGACACCAAATCATCGACTGTATGACAAAATTTAAAATACCTTTTTATCAACACATCACCTGTCATCGAGAAATGCTTTTAAAGTCATTCAGCAAATTATCTATATATTTCTATTCACTGAATTAAAACACTGAGTATATCTTAAATAAAAATCGTAACACATCGCTTCGCATAAGAGAAATAAATAACAACTCCAATGTGGAATTTCAAATATTTGCCCCATTCATGAATAAATTATTAAAGCGTAACATGGTTATATTATCATCATCTCTTATTAAACAGTTTGTTCGCAATATCATTATCACAAATTAAAAGCCTTCTATAAAGAATTCGAATAATCATCAAATATTTCTGAATGCATCGTATACATCGGTATACATTGGAATTCCACGGCTGATCTGCATAATTCAATGTTTAAATCAACCTCCATCAGCAAATTCATACTCGATACGTTTTTATCTATGTATACAAACAAATCAGTTATTATCCTTATATTATTCAAAAATCCTGTTGAAACGATAAGAGATTTTCAGTATATAAATACATCACGAAAACCAATTCAATTAATATTGCTGTGTAATTCACTAACGAAAACACATCTAAAACAACAAATCATAGGAAAGTACAAAGTACATAATTCATGTTGCGACAAGAAAAGCTTCCATGCCTTCAACACCCTCATGAAAACCGAAGTATAAAGAAATTCCTATTGAACTAGGTTTTCATTTTGTAGGCCTGGTAATGCAATAATTAGTTTTGATTGAAGAATTATTGGATTCCATACATAGCTGAATAAGCAACTGGAGAAGTTTTTCATTCATAAATTAGGCCACACAAAAGGTTAAAGTTTTACATTTCTTCATGATATTCTATAAATCTACCTGAATAAATGCTATAAAAACATAGACTATACAAATCTGTCCCTGTCAGATGAAGTTCAAGATAGATATAAAGTTTATTTAAACATGGCACAATTTTGTGAAATTCAGGCCAGCAGTACTCAACAAAAGAGAATCTGGTCAACACTCAACAGCACTCTAGTACTTATAAGCTTAGAGTACATGAAAACAAGAGAACTATGTGGCCTTGTACAGCTCTCACCTGAGACAACAGAGAAAATATGCAAAGCATCAGAACTGTGTGATTTATGATTGGTTGGTATAAAAGGTTTGAATATGATAAATTTTTATTGTATTCTATAAATATAAAGTTGCCTTTTAAGTGTACATCACATATCTTTAATCTGAACAATTGACCTAGTTTTTGACCTTCTGTAAACCACTTTTAAACTTGAGTTAGAGATTATCAAGATGAACATTCTAATATAATGATGGAATATGAAATGGGGCCTTAAAGTTTTACTTTGATCTAGAACAGTCTTATGTAACCTGATTGACTGACCAATTTCAAGTGTGGTTGTTACAATGCAAAAATGCAGTCTTGTAAGTGCTTTAGTCAGAGATAATCAAGACAAATTTTCTGACCAATTTACATGATGACATGCCACAAAGGGTTCGCGAAATGCTGGGAAGTTTTTGAAAACTCGCCAGGTTTAGGGATGAAGTATCCAGTTATAAAAAACTTCAGGAGAAAAGCATGCTTTTCTATGGGCATATTCCAAGTTAATTTATTGCATACTTTACACAGGACAATTGCTAATTTTAAACTAACTTTACTATTCTCTGTAACGGTTCACAGTAACACTTAAATATGCCAAAAAATCCGAAAACAATTCCATGTTATGCATATAATTTTGAAAAATGCAGGTCACAAATCATCACAATCTACAATGCATAGCCTGACAGCTGATACAATTTGAAGACTAATCCATATAGCAGTCTCAACCAATCAGAATGCATACCAGGTAATTGATAATCACATAGGTGTGTGATAGAGTGTAATTTATTAATATAGACATGCAGCAATCAATGTTTGATTTTTTATGGCATGGTAATGAAAACACCAAATCTTTTAATTGTGTGAATTGGATAAACGATGATTTAATTATCAGCATGTTCATACAGTAGTCACCATTGTTTGAACACGGTTTCTGCTGCTAATTATCCTCCCGGAGTTTTACCCAAGAAAAAAGTGCAAACACATCTCAGCACATCAGTTTTGTCACCTAATTATCCTAATACTTCTTCTAAACTAACCAATTATCAATATCAGTGTCAGGGTATTGACTGTGTATATTCAAAATTAGATGTAGGTTAATATTTTATGAGTTTTGTAGGATTTGACATATTTTAATTTATCTATCTATCTATCTTCCGATTTGTCAAACCTCTTTACGTGGAGTTTTTGTGAGCGTCCTCAGGGCTCCGGGGTTAAGGTCTCAACACCAGGATATCTTATTCGCAGGAGAAAGGCATGTATTGATGATGACCTCTAGACATAATTGTGGACAGACAAGTGACTGACATCAGGACTGGTGATCACAAGAGCTCACAAAGAGTCAGCACCTCCTGCTCAGGTGAGCTTAAAATAAGAGTTCATCCCAGAGTTTATTTATTCTCTTGCTTTCTAAGTATATCTCTTGATTACATAGTGAAAATCAGAGCTGAACCAATGAACTGTCAAGTAGCAGGAAGTAGCAAAACCAATGAACTGCTAATCGAAAAGATGAATCCTGGTCAAAACTTACTGTTCTGGACAGCATTTTCCCATAGATTGCATCCTTCAACTTATGAAAATATTAAAACTGGTCTTGCTAAAGTTATATTTCATGTTCGTTTTATCACTAAAAACCTAAATATATTTCCTTTAAGACTTAAATAACCACAGGTATTATCTGTCTTGCCACTTCCTTGTTACATGTAATGACTATAGATTTCAAACATCAAGGCAAAATTTTAATAAAATAAACTGTTATACATGAACTCTATACTAAAAGAAGGGGTAATTGATAGGGAATAATAATGTGATCTGCTGAAATATAAATGTATATCTAGACCATACAGATAATCTCTTGGGATTCATCGAGATATCCCGGTACCGAGACCCTAACCACCGGCAACATTAGCAAAAACATCAAAACTTCCAGTAAACAATTTTTTAACTCAAAGAAAAAAAAATCCTACAAAAGTCAATTTGAATAATACACAGTCAATATCTCAATACATAATATTGAAAATTTCCTGCTGAACTTTTTTATCAAAGTATGATCCAGAGTTGTAGAGAGATAGAATTTGTATAGAGCTTTCTATTAAAATAAGCTTGAGCTAGATCTCAGACAGTATACGAGCACAGAATAAGAATAATATGTTTCAAGAAACAAAATTTTTGAGTGCAAAAGGGGAATAACTCAGTTAAAACAAAAATCCTCAGCATAATAGGGAAATAATTTTGCTGAAAATGTTTCTGAAGGCATGAAGGGACAAACTCCACAGTTAACTCGTGTTGAAGAAATGTATCACAATAGTTTCACCATACAAATTTATGAAATATTGCATAGAAACACTTAAGGGATTTTATGAACATTCAAAAGAAACTTTAATGGAATTAAGTATTTAATAAAGTGTTAATAATGATTAAAGCGTGCTGTATTGAAAGTATGAAAGATAAGCTGGGTCCTCGCGAGAAATGGTAAGTACCTAGGCAGTGGTTGTGCAACGATATACCTGTATATTGCAATACAGAGCCAGGCCAATACCCACCACTGTACCAATTCCCATACAGCAACATTCAGAGTTAAATGAATTACTCATTTTACACATTGCTTTGAATGTAAATAAATCAGAAAAGGAAGAAGATTATGTTTGACCATCTTTGTCCTTCGTTTGTTACAATTATGATATGACTTGCCATTAAGTCCCGCTAGATATTAATAGGCAGTTTCCGGATCGTGTGGTCAACTTGTGGCACTGTTTGTACAGTAATGATTTAGTTTTATTCCATTTTCTTAGCTTTTTTGTTACATCAATATATCGCAATACATATTGCATGCAATATCATGGTTGGCTGTATCCAAATATATTGCAATATGGGTTTCGACTGCATCGTTGCAACCCGACTAGCCAGAGACTGGTAAAATATGGCTATTTAATCAGCAGTCACATTTGACTGACGTAAGCCTACTGCAATTTAACTAAATACCAAGACTTGGGCAAATACATAACTTTGACACCCACACAGTCAAAATAAACAAGTTCACATGACTGTGAAACAGCACCTAGGACTGAGTCATTCCTGGGCCTGAACCTAGTCTACAGAGCTGAAAAGTGTACAACCACTTATTAATCACAAAATCCTGATACCAATTAACTCATGATACATTATACATGTAACTAATTTGCGAAATAACTCATTACAAAATATCATTTCCTTATTCGCCCAAAAACTCAAGTGGCAAGGCGTGTTTAAAAAACCTTTCCACTCATCATTAGAAAAAATAAGAATAGCACAATTTTAATGATATGCCGTAAGAATTCTTAAATGCTTTCAAAAAAGAAAACAAGAGGGCCATGATGGCCCTGTATCGCTCACCTGTCTACCATTGGCAAAAATAAAAAGGTTATTAATAGCAGAAAGGATCAATTTTTACCTTTGGCTCATGATATCCTCTTAATAAGCCTATGTAAAATCAAAAGACCCCCAGGCAGGGTTAATTTTGACCCTGAGGTCGGATTTGAACAATCTTGGTAGAGAGTCATTATTGCCACTGCTGAATATCTAAGCTCTAGGCCTCATTATTTTGCTGTCTGATCATGATCTGCACTGTTGGCTATTCATTTTTTTGCTGTCTGATCATGATCTGCACTGTAAGCTATTCATTGTATGTTGGCTGGTCATGATCTGCACTGTCAGCTTTTTTATTTTTTGCTGTCTGATCATGATCTGCACTGTTTGCTATGCATTATTTAGCTGTCTGATCATGATCTGCACTTTCATAATTTAGCTGTCTGATCATGATCTGCACTTTCATTATTTCAAGGATATCTGGGCTGAAAATGTAACATCTAGAGTGTTAACAAGGTTTTTCCATATTTGGGCTGTGACCTAGTTTTTGACCCCAGATGACCCATATTCGAACTTGGGCTAGAAATCATAGAAACAACCTTTCTGACAAATTTCCAGGATATTTGGGCTGAAAATGTTACCTCTAGAGTGTTAACAAGGTTTTTCCATATTTGGGCTGTGTGACCTAGTTTTTGACCCCAGGTGACCCATATTAAAACTTGAGCTAGAAATCATAGAAACAACCTTTCTGACAAATTGCCAGGATATTTGGACTGAAACAGTAGCCTCTAGAGCCTTAACAAGTTTTTCTTTTTTGGGCTCTGTGACCTAGTTTTGACCCCAGATGACCCATATTCGAACTCGCCCCCAGTAATTACTGGGACAAACATCCTGACCAAGTTTCGTGACACTGAGGAAAAAATGTGGCACTAGAGTGTTAACGAACTAAATGTGGACGGACCCCCGGACGACGGACGACGGACATTCATCGATCCTAATAGCTCACCCTGAGCCAGCTCAGGTGAGCTAAAAAATCTGACAAAATCCAATGTGCATTCATTGGTTATCAAAGGGAGACAATTTTTGTTACCTTCAGTTGATCAGCAGGTTGCCTCATGCATACATCTTTTTATAGCTAATGTCGCCACACCTGAACATTCATTAAATATTTTCCCAGGGCAGTATAAGGACAGCTATGCTGACCGTATTTTCACTTCAAAACTCCAGCGATAACTGATAACTTATTTTTAACCACAAATCTAATCTCCTACACCCATTCAGTTTGCAGTCTAGGTTTAATGCAAGTTTGGTAGAACGTTTTTAATGCACAAAATCTTAATGAATGAAAATAAACATAATACTAACGTTCTTAAAAGCAACCCCCTCAGAGCAGATTTAATTTCACAACATTTAACAAACTGCAAAAAGGTGGTTTTTAAATGTGGCTTTTGCTGAAGTTGTGGTTACCAGTCCCTTATCTGATGTTATGAATGAAAACCACAGACTCATTCATAAAATCACCATGGAGTAAAAATCTATTATACAGATTATTTTTATCTAATGTCTTCTTTAAAAGAAGCATTCTGAACTGAAAAACTAGCGTAAAGTTAATTGAAACAAGTTAAACAAATTACTGTGCATATTATAAATATGCAGAATTTAGTTTCAATTTCAAGTTTAATTCTTATAACTGCCATGTATAGCATTTTATGGGTTTAGTGGGTTTCTATTTTTTTAAACTAAAACCCTAAACATTCACAGTAGCAAGTAGGAAATAAATTTCATGTGATGCTTTTAAGCAGAGTGTAAAAAAAACAACAATAGAATAAATATTTACTAAAGAAGCTTACACTTATAGAATCTACCTTTACAAAGTGCAATGTCATCACATTTTAACGTCACGGGAGTTCGTTATATTTCAGATAATGCACTAGTGTAATAAAACCTTTTGACATGAAATAATTTCAAGCATTGAAGCCAGACTGGCTAAGAATTTAAACTGTCCATAAAAGGTAAATAAAAGAGGAAAATTAGATGTTTTTCATAGAAATATTTAATGGCCATTTCGCATAAAGACTGGAACCAAACCAAACTAGAATTGTGTCCAAAGGACACGGATGCCCCCACTGTGCAGATGTGCTCATAAACAAGAGCAAGCATATCTGTATGTAAGATTTTTATGTGGAACTTTTTCATTCCACTGTTTCATTTCTGTACATATACCTAAAATGATCTACAGGTAACCTTATGTACATGTTAAATTAAATTACAAATGTAAAATTTATATGTTCAATTATTTATATGGTATATAGTGAAAAACAACAAAGGGGGGCCATAATTCTGTTAAATTTGGAATCCACAAATTTATATGGTATATAGTGAAAAAATCAACAAAGGGCCAAATTCTGTTAAATTTGGTCGCAACAAAAATTTCTTCCTTTACTACCATCTACACATTAAAGCTGTTCATCCCTGGAAGTTTAAGCAAAACTGCCATCCGGTTTAAGAGGAGTTGCGTTCACAATATTTCTATATGGTATATAGTGAAAACTTAACAAAGGGCCATAATTTTCTGTTAAATTTGGTCGCAACAAAAATCCCTTCCTTTACTACCATCTACACATTAAGGTTGTTCATCCCTGGAAGTTTAGCAAAATCTGCCAACCAGTTTAAGAGGAGTTGCGTTCACAAAATTTCTATATGGTATATAGTGAAAAATCAACAAAGGGCCATAATTCTGTTAAATTTGGCCGCGCAGCAAATTCCTTCCTTTACTGCCATCTACACATTAAGGTTGTTCATCCCTGGAAGTTTAAGCAAAATCTGCCATCCGGTTTAAGAGGAGTTGCGTTCACAAAATTTCTACATAGTATATAGTGAAAAAATCAACAAAGGGCCATTATTCTGTTAAATTTGGTCCGCGAAAATTCCTTCCTTTTACTACCATTACACATTAAGGTTGTTCATCCCTGGAAGTTTAACAAAATCTGCCATCCGGTTTAAGAGGAGATGCTTCACAAGATTTCGGGACCATACGGACGGACTGACGGACGGACGGACGAACAGGAACGCTATATGCACCCCACTTTGTGGGGGCATAAAAATTATAATTCATATTGCAACAAACATGGGCTTTCACAGATACACCGACACTAAATCTAAACCGATACCAAAATGAAAATATGCACAAATTCGATAATACTGTCACTGGATTTTGCTAGTTTTAGCTCATTGTTAAGACAAAACCAAGCCTGCAACATGGAATCCCTCAGAAGTTTGTGTAATGACAAAATAGAAATGATTTCAAAAGATTATACAGACCATGTGTTGAAAGAGACAGCTTGGAACCAAATACTAGAATATGTAGAATACTAGTATAAACAACTTTTAAATATGCATGTATAATCTACATGTTTATTATGTTGACCTTGTTTTCCTTAGATATAATCGAACACCAAAACAATGCACAATTTTCAATCAGAGAATCGGGTCAGACTTTGATGTACATGTGAAAGCAAAAGCTGAATCCAAAACAATTAGCATTTGGCCCCGATGCTTGTGTGAAATGACTAACATGTGAAAAGTAAAAATAAAAAAAAAAAAATTCCTTCTTTTTTTTTAAAAAAAAAAAAAAAAAAAAAAAAAAAAATAAAAAAAAAAAAAAAAAAAAAAAAAAAGAAAAAAAATAATATAAAAAAAAAAAAAAAAAAAAAAATTATTTTTTTAAAAAAAAAAAAAAAAAAAAAAAAAAAAATAAATTAAAAAAAAAAAAAAAAAAAAAAAAAAAAAAAAAAAAAAAAAAAAAAAAAAAAAAAAAAAAAAAAAAAAAAAAAAAAAAAAAAAAAAAAAAAAAAAAAAAAATTATAAAATCCAAAAAAAAAAAAACAAAAAAAAAAAAAAAAAAAAAAAAAAAAAAAAAAAAAAAAAAAAAAAAAAAAAAAAAATTTTTCTCTCCCCCCCCCCCCCCCCCCCCCCCCCCCCGTAGAATGGTATTTCATTTACAGTCATTTTCAAATTATCATCTAAACTCCTTGCCTAAACCGACATTACAAACCTCATGTAATAAATTTTTAATATTCAACACAAAGTCATAAACTTCTCTGTACATAATACAAAAAAAATATTCTCTCTATAAAATACCATAAAAATTTGTTCATCCACAATTCAGTATTAACTTAAGTTGTAAACTGCTGAATAAGCCAAAATATTTAGAAGTCAGTCATTCATGAATCCGCAACAGTGCAATGAACTTCATTTGCTCAACTGGGTCATCATTACACGCAAGGCCCTGAAAACAAATCCCTTTAAAGTCTATGTTCAATTTTTTTCAAGTGCTTACTGGAAAGTACTTGATTATTTTGGAGCACATCTTGGAGTATATATTTTCTTTTATATAAAATGCTGTTTTATTTCTCTTACCTGTGCTCAAATTTTTCAATGTGATACAGTAAAATAATTTAAGGTAGTCTGGGGTCATGACAGGGCAGAGACATTAGTAGTTTCTCATCGAAAACAGAGGTTAAGTCAAATAACATTTATGATAGTTATACAGACAAGAGGGCCAAGATGGCCCTATATCACTCACCTTGGTACAAGTCCACTTGCCTAGTGGAAGATCACTAGATAATGTTATATACCAAATAGGTTTTCCTATATACGCCTTTGTAAAACAAGTGACCCCCCCCCCCACCACCACGGGCAAGGTCAATTTTGACCCAAGGGGCATAATTTGAACAAACTTTGAAGAGGTCTACTAGGCAATGCTACATGCCAAATATCTAAGCTTTAGGCCTTGTGGTTTCAGAGAAAAAGATTTTTAAACTTTTTCCTATAAAAGCCTATGTTAAACTAAGTGACACCCCCAGCAATTTTTACACAGGGAAAAAATTTTAAAATTTTTTTTAAAAACCCCCCCCCCCACCAACCCCCCCCAAAACCCCGCTCTGGCCTTGTGTCAGAGAAGAAATTTTAAAATTTTTTATAAATATATCTAAAAAAAAAAAAAACCCCCCCCCCCGGGTCAATTTTGACCCGGGGTAATAATTTGAACAATCTTGGTAGAGGTCCACTAGCCAATGCTACATGCTAAATATCTAAGCTCCAGGCCTTGTGGTTTCAGAGAAGATTTTTTAAAGTTTTTCCTATATAAGCCTATGCAAAACTAAGTGACCACCCCCGCCGGGTCAATTTTGACCCGGGGGTCATAATTTGAACAATCTTGGTAGAGGTCCACTAGACAATGCTACATGCCAAATATCTAAGCTCTAGGCCTTGTGGTTTCAGAGGAGAAGATTTTTAAAGTTTTTCCTATTTGTTGCCATAGCAACCAGAGTTCTGCATGGAATGGAATTCTTTGAACAATTTTGGTAGAGCTTCATGCAAGGAACATTCCTGCATAGTTTTATCAACATTGGCCTAGAGGTTTCAGAGGAGATGTCATTTGAATCAAAATGTTGACGGACGACGGACGACGGACAATCATCGATCAGAAAAGCTCACCCTGGCATAGCCAGGTGAGCTAAAAAAGCATCAATGCAGACATTTAGCCCACAATTTTCAGAAAATGTTAATACAGTTCAGTAATGATCCTTCATGTAGATCTATATATACTACACCTGCATGCTGATGTGCACATCAATGTCGAAGCAATAGCTTTCTAAATTGCCAGTAATACAAAGATAGACTACCAGAATGCACTGCTTATAGATTCTGAATGCTGGATCTGCAACTCAAAAATCCTGCTAAAATTTAACATTTTTTTTTAGTCAACATTGGACAAACAATTTTGACACAAAGGGCAAAATTTGAACTGTCTTGATAGAGGTCCACATAGTAGTGCACATATATATATATAAGCTCTGGGCTTGTGGATTTTGAAGGTTTTCCTATTTTTTGTCTTAGCAATCAGAGTTCTACATGGAATGGAATTCCTGCCAAGTTTCATCAACATTGGCTGAGTGGATTCAGAGGAGATGTTGTTTGAAGGAAATGGTGGATAGACATACGTACGACAGACAGTGACCAGTCCTAATTAATAACTAGAGCTATCACTAAATGTGATTAATATCCCCAAAAGACTGCTTTATAAACTGAGGAAGTTCGTAGTAACAGAATACCTTGCAAACAAACTAAAAAGAGATATTGTTCTTGGCAATAACTCTGTAATTTGTCAAGACAGAGTTATGGTTCTTGTACACTGCACTTCCTCTCATTGTGCTTGACTATTGTATGAAGTTGTATTGAATTCCAACCAGTAGTTTTCAAATTATGTTCTGGACAAGTTAAAGTAACAAAAGGCATAACTCTGAAATGAGTCAAGATAGAGTTATTGTTCTTTAACACTACACTTCCCTCATTGTGCTAGACCATTGTATGACGTTTTTTTGAATACCAACCAGTAGTTTTCAATTATGTTCCGGACAAGGAAAAGTAACAAAGGGCAATAACTCTGTAATTAGTCAAGATGGAGTTATTGTTCTTTTGCACTGCACTTCCTTTCATTGTGCTTGACCACTGTATGAAGTTTTATTGAATTCCAACCAGTAGTTTTCGAATTATGCTTGGACAAGGAAAAGTAACAAAGGGCAATAACTCTGTAATTACTCAAGATAGAGTTATGGTTCTTGCACACTGCACTTCCTCTGACTGTGCTTGACCATTGTGTGGAATTGTATATGGGATTCCAACCAGTAGTTTTCAAGTTATGCCCCGGACAAGGAAAAGTAACAAAGGGCAATAACTCTGTAATTAGTCAAGATGGAGTTATGGTTCTTGTGCACTGCACTTCCTCTCAATGTGCTTGACCATTGCATGAAGTTGTATTGAATTCCAACCAGTAGTTTTCAAGTTATGCCCCGGACAAGGAAAAGTAACAAAGGGCAATAACTCTGTAATTAGTCAAGATGGAGTTACAGTTCTTGTGCACGCACTTCCTCTCAATATGCTTGACCATTGTATGAAGTTGTATTGAATTCCAACTAGTAGTTTTCAAGTTATGCTCCGGACAAGGAAAATGCAACAGACCGCCCGACCGACCGACCAACCACCGGGTGACTCCTATATACCCCCCTAAACTTCGTTTTGGGGGTATAAATATCCACATATAATTCATGACTAAGCCTTATCTTTTATACATATGTGTGACAGAAAACAGCTCTGTTAATAATAAGATTGAAAGCTTTTTTTTCAAATTTGTTTTTACCTAAACACAAAATTTCTAAGCTAGAAACTCCACCTGTCTGTAACTTCTATTTCTGACTTAATGTCCCTGTATCAACAGGTTATGACAAATTAATATTTTTTCTCTCCAACTAGTTTAGGGCAGTTCTGTCTGCTTCCGCTGAAAAATGTATTACTTTATTGATTTATACCCGCAAAACAATAATGTATAGACATAAATTTCCTTTATTTTCTTCTTTATATTAATAACTGACGTTTTCAACAAAACAAGACAATTGAATGGTAAGTTACAGTCACCACTCATTAGAACAACTGAACTCGTTACCATGCAATTTTCATTAACTGAAAGATCATTAGCGGCAACAGTAATATTGAGAAATATCATTTTATAGCGTACATCAGGATGAAAATGACAAAACTTCATTATTTTGTTGTCTCTGCACAGAGAATCATTTGTAATTTATAGCATACCAATTTATTTCCGTTACTGTGGTGAAACATAATAGCAATGCTTTCAAGTCCGAGTCCTGAAAAACAACAGTGTCCTATGCTTCTCACAGAGCAAGGTTCTAACCTATGACCTACAACATTGAAACCAGCACTGTAAAGATGGAACCTCTCAGCCTACTGCGAGTTTCCTTCCTTGATAAACTAATGTCTTATTGAACAAGGTTCCAACCTATGACCTCCAACCTTAGCACCAAACACTTAGATCAAACATGATACTTCCACTTCATTTTACTCAGTACCCTAGTTTTGCAACTACAATGTACAATGTATTAATTTTTCAAAAGTAAGAGACAGAAAGTGTGTATGTTAATATACGTCTTGCATATTTGGTACATGTAGAAGTGTTTCTGGTTATTAGTCGTCCAAGGCAGTAACTTTGGTCACAACCTATTACTTACGTGACATTGTGTGCGTTTGTTTTAGGTGTCAAGGTGTATCGTATGATTGTGTATGTGTTATCCTTTACATTTATCTTGATAAAAAGTGTACCTTATCTGCTGCTTTTTTCATACATGGAGGATTCAATCTTCTATGTGTATGTCCGGCTGTGTTTGATGAAGTTAAGGGCTTACTTTAATTTATCTTGTCACAAAACTGACAAAATCCACAAGTTGCAGCATAGCCTTCTATAGTCCCATCTCTAGCACTGAGCCGTGAATGTACTTTCAGATTATTAAAAAAATAAGGGTAAAAACCAAGGAAAAACATAAAAGTCGTGGCTCAAAGGTCAAATTAAGACTATAGTTCTAAGTTTATTGAAGAAAAGAAACATCAAACCAACAGCCTTCTTTAATATAATCAGAAGAGTTCTTACCGTAAAAACGAATGCATTCTCTCAGTAATACAGTAGCCAAACATTCACACGGTAATCAATTTTATACACACACAAAACAAGCACATTAAATCAGAACCCAGACCAGTTAAGCTTTCCCACACTTTGATCATCACCTTTTCATACTCAGAATTTTTGCACGCCATGTATCTTGCTTGACCATCATGTACTTATTGTAAAATGCCTGGTGTTTATGTCCATAAACGCCCTTTATATCATCTTTTACAATGTTTTCAGTCATAAAAATAAATTTATGTCCACTTATGAAATTGATTATTGCAGTTTCTAAATGGGGGTTCGTGAGGCAAATTACACTACAAGTTAATATTCTTTACAATTTCTTCCTTGAAAAAATGCGAAAGGTTACTTCTAATCTTGAAAGTGAAAAGGCGTGTTGTTAAATATTTCAAGCGAACACAGTTAATTTTATGTCCTTTTATTAACTAAAAAGGCTTTCCACATTTTGTCAAGTGTAAGGTTTTTTGTTCATGCCCAAAAAAATTTATATAGTATTTAAATTCAGTCCCCAATCCCTCTCCCCTTAAAATGAAATTGCCATCTGACATGAAGGACCCCTAAATAGATCATATTATGGGGCTAAATAGAGCTAATAAAGGTTCAAGGCAAACTGTCTTAAAATATGATATAATGAGTAAACTTACACCTATCTTTCATTGAACCCTTGATTTTATGTTCTACCATTAACCGTCTTTTAAATGCCCTCAGGCACTTTACATTTTGACCCAGAGGGCTTTTATTATTATTAATTTAAATTATTTTTTTAATTTGACCCAGGGGATGTTAAATACAGACCCAAAACACAAACTTAAGTGATGTTCAATGAAAATAAGTGCTGTGTCATCTATTTTTGACTGGTTCCTGTTTCTCAAACAAGATCATTCATGCTATTTTTTTAGGTTTACTTTATGAATCAAAAGTATTTTGCTTTCTCTTACACTATCATTACCATATTTTTCAGCTAATTGTTTGCCAACCTATACCTAAATGATATTTTAATTACAGTTTCATGTCAACTTGTAATGAAATGTTACATACTTTTAGTAGGTAATCACTGTAAAGAAAAAAATAGCTGCATATTTTACTTAGAGGGTATATAAACCTGCCCATGGACACAATGTCATATACATTGTAGGTTTTATTTTCTCTCCCTAATTTTTCTGCATTCTCATTGGTCAGTGAGCTAGAAACATTTTTCCATGTTGCTGCACATAATGATTTTGATAATAAAAATTAACTTGGGGGATCAGATTTCGTGGAATTAAATTTGTTTTCTATTTCACCAGGAAAATTTTAAATGAAATCTTGGGACATGTATCTATCATTCCAGCAAGATTGAATGAGCTAACTCAAAATCCTCCAGTATATTCCAGAAAAAGAACATATTCTAGTCCTGTACTATGTAAACAAAGTTTTGTATACTCACCTAACACAAAAACTTTCCATTATCTCCGTTGTGGTGTAAAGGCATCTCAGTTCCCCATCAACTCTGCAAATGGGAGTCAAAACAAAGATGGCTTGTCCATAAAACAGCACTTTTACTTTTCCCCCCCAGAAGTGGAATCCATGACTTCATCAGCTTCATGGTTTCCTCACAATGAAACTGAAACAAACAACATAAATAAATAAAGGGCCACTCCCTCCTTTTTACATCACAAGAGAGCTGTGATCGCCAAGAATCTCCCCTCTTTTCTGTATCACACAAGGGTCATGATGAGCTTTTTTTTTACCCAGTTTTAAAATCAACCTAGTGATCATCTGGTCAATTCCTTTGATTAATCAATGATGATTAACTACAAAACGTAGCCCTTACAGGATTTCCAACAATCTTTCTAAGACTTGACCTACTGACCCAGTTTTAACTAAATGTGACCTAGTCTCATGTCTGACCTAGTGATCCTAGACACACATTTTAACAAATGTTCTTGATGACTGAATAGAAATTTTCTTGGATGACCAAAAGGTAAATCTAAGGAGATAATGAACACCAGGTCATCACAGAACCTCACTTTGAGAACCATCGTGTCAAAGTGAGGTTAAATCCAAAACTATGTCTTCATGAAAGAAGGTCTTCTGCTTTCTGAAATGGGCCAGAATAGTGGCACTAGTGAGATCACAAAGTCTTGTCTTGCACTCAGTCTCTTGCAGTCAGTCTGCTTGAGGTTTTGTACTGCTTCCCCTCATAATATGATTCATACATAAATATGCACAATTCATTTTTTAATATACGCTAATTTCTATGCAAATATACCTTCAAAAAGCTCATCATTCTTATAACTTACACTCAAATCATGTTCACCCTATATAATCAAGTTCTATATCTAGCCATAATCAAATTATTTAATTACAAGTTTGTCATTTTTTATGTCTCAAGTAACTCCTTGAAGAATCCGAAATATCTGCTGAAGTCATGATTATATCACAGCTATTAGAAAGCATTTAAAATACCATCCTGACCCAGCATGGAAAATGTGGGATAGTACCAGGTGTACCCAGTAAATGATATCTGACCGAATAACAAACAGTGTAGATCATGATCAGACTGCATGAACAGAAGCGCTGATCATGATATGCACTGCTCAAAAAGGCAGAATCACGTGCCCCCAGCATGGTAAATTAATCTACTTTTTCCGACACAAACATGATCAAAATCTACATTACTTTAAACAACTTACAATAGAGATCACTCACCTGAGCAAAAAGGCCCAGTTTTATTTCATCCAAAGTTTCCTTGATTTTATTCAACC
The DNA here is from genome assembly GCA_022818135.1 of Saxidomus purpurata. NCBI lineage: Eukaryota > Metazoa > Mollusca > Bivalvia > Venerida > Veneridae > Saxidomus > Saxidomus purpurata. The sequence goes on from JAFMSR010000042.1 coordinate 274,572, forward strand.
AATTAGAATTAATGCAGAAATATTCTAACACAAAACATGATCAGTTCAACAACAAAAAATATATAAAAAATAGTCAGCCGAGGTCCATTATACATTATGCTCCAATATCTCATTTTTTTACCACAATTAACATCCCATTTTAGGACAATACAGTTTTTTTTTATTTAATTATTTATCTTTTTACAAACATGTTTAAAAGTCAATGCTGCTAAGAGTAGCATTCTTACCTCAAACTTCATTCAGTTTTCTTCACTTATGAAAAACTACCCTACTTATCCTATTTCAGATTTCATTCATAAACCATTTCACAATTTCAACTCTTCCGTTTTACAAGGAGCTCTCTATTTTTATCTTGATGTAAATCAACCCATTATCCCTGGGAGTTTTTCCACACTGCATACCTCTGCACTGCATACCTCCAACACCTTCATCGGCAGGCAAAACAAAACATACAACAGTTACAGGGCTTAATAGCAACAAATTTTTACTCACCGAGGTGGCTAAAACTTTGGCCTGGTAGATCTGAAACCTTTCGGAAAATTAATCCCACGTTCAGTAAAAACTACGTGTCCAGCTTAGCAATATAATACCAGTCTGGTATGCAAGGAATGCACAGTTGAGATGTAGTCTATATACACATAGCCTGCTCTGTGCCCCAATAAACCATTCTACCTTTACTTACATGTAAAATCAAGTGTATTTTATACATGAATGTTTACCTATGGTATGTTTTATGGTTTACTCTTATCAATTAGGAACAAGACTTTGAATGATATAGCTTTTCTACCTGATATAAAAGCTTCAAAAAATGACAAGTAGGTGTAAATGGAACTTCTACCCTAAAAAGTCACGAATTATGTCTTTTTAACTTCAACTACTGGTCATGTATCTAAATGTTTCTATAAAACATTAGTTTCTGCTGCATTAACCATTGAACTTTTGGGGTTACATTCCAGCAGATTGAATTTCTGATTTGCACTTACATATTCAGCTTGAAGTCCTTGAACAAATATTTTCTATTGAAACTACAACAGTTACTGTTAATGAAAGCAAACAATATCCCTACTGCAATCAAGGATCTAAACCTGTGACCTTGACCTTTTACCTTTTCCAAAAAATATCTGTAGGGGTCTTTCAATCATATCCTTCTTCTTCACGTAGTGCATTTACCTAAGGAAGTCATCTGTTGCTAAAGGGTGTCAGTAGTTGTTAAGGAAGTTAAGGAAGTCGCTTCTTGCTAGAAAAATATCTGGTTGCTAAGAAAGTAACTGGTTGATAGGAGAAGTCACTGATTGTTATGGAAATCATTGGTTGCTAATGAAGTCACTGGTTGCTAAGAATGTCACCTGTTGCTAGGGGAACTTAATGGTTGCTAGGGCACTAAACTGTTGCTAAGGACATCACTTGATGATAGGGGAAGTAACTGGTTGCTAAGTAAGTAACTGGTTGCTAAGGAAGCCAGTGGTTGCTAGGTAAGTGACTGCTTGTTATAGGAACCAATTAGAATTACATTTACATTACATTTTTCCTGTAACACTATATACAGACAAGGGACCTCAAGGGCATGGCCAATTATGACCCCAGAGGCATAATTTGGAGAAACTTGGTAGAGGTCCACTAGACAATTTTACATACTAAATATCTGTAAGTCCTAGGCCTTGTGGTTTGGGTGAAGATTGGGGTGGTGGCAAGGATAATGATTTGAACAATCTTAGTAGATGGCAATGCTACATGCCTGCCTAATATCCAAGCTAAGGGCATTCTGGTGTTTTAAAAATATCTTAAAAGGTTGTTTTTTTCTGTTTTGCAAGGAGTACAACTTTTTGAACAGTTTGGTAGAGGACCATCAAAGGACCATCATCCTGTGAAGTTCAAAATAGGCCAAACCGTTTAGGAGATGTTGTTTTAAGCAAAATGATGATGGATGCAAGACGCCCAACAACCGCTGACCACAAAAGCTAACCCTGAGCACTTAATGCTTAAGTGAACTAAAAGGTGAGCTAAAAATGTTTTGCCACGGAAGCGTGTTAACTCTTCAACGCTATTAAGTCACAAAATTCTATCATGCACATAAACTGTTGCTTTAGATTTTGTAGCTTTTGATGCTTCCTGGTCACAAGATATAGGATAAAAGGGGAGCAGTGGTGTAGAGGTTAAGGTGCTGGCCGCTTATTCCGCAGGTTGCGCGTTCGAGCCTTACTGGGGTCACGACGGTAATTCCTCATACGACACCAGTATAGGTTTTTTCAGGAAGCGGACTCAAGAGTGACTCGATAAGCTGCAAGCTTTCTTCATAATCAAGCTAAAATAAATTAGTATAAACTAAGATATTGGTCTTAAACTTGGACTCTGATTTGTTCTCGATTTGTGGACACAAACAATTTTGTTTTCCTCTTTCTCTCTCAACAAATCTGTCTGTCTGCATGTCTGCCATAATGACACTGCCATGAATTTATGTGTCTCCATATTCAATCTATATAAGCCAAAGTGGAAAAACAGTATCCTTAGTCTCTGGGTGTAACAAGGCTGTTAACTTGTATCTATTTTAAAACAAGGATATAACCTTTACATTATCCCATTTTCTATCTTTTTTCAGGCACATGTATAATCACTTACTTCAGATCACCTCGGTTACAAAATAGTAATGTCACAATGCATTTGAACAACTTGAGCCGAGAAGTTGATGAATTTTAACCATCTTGCCTGTTTCCTCAGTAAGTTTTGGTAGGGATGACATTTTATTGAATTACCGAGACGTATTTGCCCTGGCTGTGTTTTGGATAGTTTCCTTTTAAGAGAAAGACATTAACATGAGAAAGCTCCATCAGATGAAACATGTTTTTAGTACGATTGCTTAAAAATTACTTATATACTACTTACTGCATTTTATTTTCATACGTTTGTGGTCAGCCCTCTTGCTCAGTTTAAGACTTTGTTCATGAGCATCTAGCATTTCGTTCAGGGAGGTCAGATAACCATCATCCCTGTCCATCATTATTCCAATATTTGTTTGAATTTTCTGAAAAATCGAAACAATTTTGGAAAAAGAACCTTCGAAAATAATCAGATTATTTAGCTAGCTGACTTGTCACAGTGTACAACTGGTACTACCAGTCAATATTTATGTACAGGAGTGGCTTTTGTGGTTAATATTTGGAATGTTTAATGCAATGAAGAATGTGCAACAGACTGTTAATAGGTGTGAACATTAACAAAAGTATCACATGACCTTTTAGTTATTGTTTCTTTGTTTCCTGTCAGTGGAATTTGTTTCATTTAATAAATTAAACACATTTCATATTCTGTTCATGTAATGTATAATGAAGAACAAACTAAGTAATACCTAAAGCCCCAAGCCTAGCAGTTTGGGGCAGTAAGACTGTTTAAATTTGTTGTTTTGGTTGAGTTCTAGGTGGGATGCATTTCTACCGATAATTTTGGTAGAACACGCATTCCAAGTTTCATTTATTTCCATAAACTAATTACAGAGAAGATATTATTTAAAGACTAGATGGGTGTTCAGTAGAACACGTTGTGTCTCCCTCTTACGTTTTGTCAGAATAACCAATAATTTTGTTACAAAATCTTAGTACAAAAAGCGGCATAACTCTGTCAAATTTGACCTTGACCTACAAAATTTTGTAACATCATGACCCTTTTGTCATAAGCAATGCAATTTGAAAGTTTGAAGAAGAAATCTTTAAGTAATGACTAAGTTATACCCAATGTTAAGTTTTCATGACAAAATATAAGTACAGAAAGGGGCATAACTCTGTCAATATGACCTTGACCTACAAAATTTGGCAGCATCATGACTCTTTTCTCATAAGCAATACAATTGTAAAGTTTCATGAAGAAATCTTAAGAAATGGCAAAGTTATAGCCAACATTAAGTTTATGTGACGGACGGACGGACCGACCGACGGACAAAGCGATCCCTATGTATCACCTTTCCTCCGAAAGGGCGACACAAAAACTATGGGGACAGACGTAAAGATGGATTTATGACAGTGAGTGGTGACAAAAGCTTGATCTCAGCATATATGCTCAAGTGAGCTTAAAAGTACAGTACAACATTCTAGACCTGCCAATCTCAATTTTTTATGGCAACAAAATTAAGACTCCAGAAACAAGAGAGCCAAGATGGTCCTATATTGCTCACCTTGGTACACGTCCACTTGCCTGGTGGATGATCACTAGATAATGTTATATACCAAATAGGTTTTCCTATAAACATCTTTGTAAAACAAATGACCCCCCCACCTCCCAGGGGAAGACCAATTTTGACCCAAGGGGCATAATTTGAACAAAATTTGAAGAGGTCTACTAGGCAATGCTACATGCCAAATATCTAAGCTTTAGGCCTTGTGGTTTCAGAGAAGAAGATTTTTAAAGTTTTTCCTATATAAGATTATGCAAAACTAAGTGACACCCCGGGCAAGGTCAATTTTGATCCAAGGGGCATAATTTGTAAAATCTTGGTAGAGGTCCACTAGACAATGCTACATGCCAAATATCTAAGCTCTAGGCCTTGTGGTTTCAGAGAAGAAGATTTATTAAAGTTTTCCCTATATTAGCCTATGCAAAACTAAGTGACCACCGGCGCGGGGTCAATTTTGACCCGGTAATCATAATTTGAACAATCTTGGTAGAGGTCCACTAGACAATGCTACATGCCAAATATCTAAGCTCTAGGCCTTGTGGTTTCAGAGAAGAAGATTTTTAAAGTTTTCCCTATATAAGCCTATGCAAAACTAAGTGACCACCCGTTCGGGGTCAATTTTAACCAGGGTGTCACAATTTGAACAATCTTGGTAGAGGTCCACTAGAAAAAATGCTACATGCCAAATATCTAAGCTCTAGGCCTTGTGGTTTCAGAGAAGATTTTTTTTTAAATTCCTATTTGTTGCCATAGCAACCAGAATTCTAAATGGAATGGCTTCATGCAAGGTACATCCCTGCAAAGTTTCATCAACATTGGCCCAGTGGTTTCAGAGGAGATGTCGTTCAAAGGAAATGGTGGACGGACGGACGCCAGACAGAATGTGATCCTAATAGCTCACTCTGGCACTTTGTGCCAGGTGAGCTAAAAAGGTCATCTAGTATTTTCTGCGCTTTGTGACATTAAAATCATTGCATATTCATCACCATATTTTTGCTGTGTTATCAATTTCCCTGATACACTTTTCTGTAGATTCCTATTTTAACAGCAGCAGTAATATGGCATCTTATCCATCTGTTATCCCTGACTTAAAGCGACTGCACTCCAGATGGACAAGTTACGCTAAAAAAAGAAAATTTTCAATTTCAAGAAAACAATTGTCATTACTGTATCAGGGGCATTGTATTATGATAACGTGACACATTTTCTTACAAAAGAAACAATTAAAATGTGTTGTTTTGCTTACTTTTATTGTAGAAAATATCACCCCGTGACTAACGGGGTGGGCTTTTTGGTATATCAATATTTTTAACTTGCATCAAATCAGCTGACTCTGTAGTGTAGTAGGCTAAGTCGCTGTAAATTTTTTGTAAGCGCAAAGATCCGAGTTCAAAACCTGGCTCGGGTAAATATTTTTTTCTACCTTTATTTTTAGCTCTTACACAAAGAAAATAATCTTGATGCTGACAAATTGAATATATATTGATTTTACCAAAAAAATAAAATTTACTAAGAATTTGGAGTGCAGTCGCTTTAAAATCCAGAAAGACACTCTTTATCTAGTGGTCTATTGTGGCTTATTATCAAACTCAAAGGAGGTTTTGTGGCCATACATTTCTATTCAGACTTTGTTACACCTGCTAAAAATCAAGGTCAGCATGGAATCTTTGAAAACTAGTATGGATGTTCCCCATATGCTTCGCCTATTTTGGAAAGGTTAACACTGGCATGTGACAGAGCTGTTCAAGACAAGCATAATTTCATGAAGATTTTATAAATACACGTTTACATAACAATAATCATCCAACCGGAACAAGCTGATATGTGCAGGTCCTCTTAGTACTGAAGCTACTCATAAAGCCTCATTAAATTTAAGTCAGTGATTGCTGAAAATTTGCGTGCACAAGAAGGTACTTATTATGCGGTATACAGTGCATGTAGCCATTAGGAAGGTCATATTTACAGAAAAATCTTCGAAATGGAACATGCTGATAATATAAACATCGCTTGCTACTGAAGCTGCTCATGAGCTTTCACCGAATTCCAGCTAGTGGTTGCTGAGACAAATGTACTTAATATGCCTTCTAAAATTACCATCAAAGGGCCATAACTCTACAACAAAATCACTGAGCCAGATGAGGCTTAGTCTAAACCCTTCTCTTTATATAGAAGCTGACAGTTTCTTTGAATTTCAGCCAGTAGCTACAGAAATATGTAGCCAGCTGGACAAACCATGAGCATCTATATTACAAATGCATCATTAACTCTGGACATTAACCTCCAATCTTTCCCACAGAACCCTTCGGAGATTGTCTTGTCACAGAGTCAAATGGCTTCTAAAATTTAGATGCTAGACAGTAAACAAATAAATTAGGGCAGACAGACATTGATACTAGAAGTCAGTAAGACAGAATACTGATAGCATAATGCTTTAGCTCAGAAGAGTAGATCACTCTTTCAAAATTTCTTAACAAAGTAGAAAGTAGAGTTACCTGACATTATAGTAGAGAGGTGTTTCTCGAATCCATATGGTATTAAAATGTTTCTAGAATCCAGTGAGTATGGTATATAATTTCAGAATCCATAATTTATGTTATGGTTCCCAGTAGTATAGTCTGGGTATGGTAATAAAATACTTTTAGAATTCCAAATAGTATAGTAACGCTTCTAGTATACCCATGGTATGGTATTTCTTGTACCTCTTTCAATCTACATTTATAGCCATACTTTCAGACCAGTTAACATCAATTTTCTACTTCTTGCCTCGGCATTTAGGAGTTTATTGTACTCTCCAAGGGAGTCCTGTTCTAAAATCACTTTTTTCTAAATCAGTAAAGGCAACAGAAGTGTCTATGTAATATAGCACCTGATCCTCTGTATCGTTTCTTAAACTGAAAATCCTACATATCATACACTCCTGTCAAAGTTACACCGTCATCTTAGGTCTCATAACAAAAGCTTTCGCCTGATTGGAATTTAAATTACACATAATCCAATGTTTTCAGTTGCTTTTCTCCATTTAGAAACTATTTTCAGACAGCATCTTCTACCACAGCTTATATTCTATTCTATTATTGGCAAATCCTCCATCATAGTGTAAACTTGTAGGAGGCGCTATTTCAAGCCCTCATTATGTCATTTCCTCTGTTTTTTTTCTGCCTAGAAATGAATCTCATAATTTTGGATGACTTCTGTAAAGGACTTTTCAGACATGAGGGCAAATCCCATGTTGTATTTCATGCGGCCAGGAAGAGTTAGTGCTTAGCTACTGTAGTACTCTATTGTATTGTGTAGTGCTGCAGTACAGCCATTTAAAGGTTTTTCTATTTTTAGTTACAGCAGCCCCTGTGTGCAGTGGACCTTAACCATTTCCTGCTATTTGAAAGGGGACAATGCAAGGATGCTACAGAGCAAGTTTGGTGACATTCCATCCATTGGTTCATGAGAAGAAGTTGTTTAAAGGTTCTTCTATATTTAGTGACAGTGAACCCAAGATGCACTGGACTGTAACTACTTCATATTTTTTGAAAGGTGCTACAGATCAAGTTTGGTTAAAATACAACATACAGTCTCTGACAAGAAGAGCATTAAGTGAAAATATGGACGCCGGACCACACACTCACTCTTACAGCTCATCCAGAGATTTCAGCTCAGAGATATGCTAACAAAAAAATGTCAACAAAGGTTGTACAATGTCTACACAAAAACAAAAGGGCTGAATAATAACCATTCCCATGTACAGTACTGGAGGGACAGTACTCAATACAGACCCAGTGGAAGACTTTAACCTTTAACCTGGTAGCCACAAGTGCTTATGCCTTTGAAACCACTGAAGATCATGATCAGTCTGTACATCCGTCCAATCTGATCATGATCTGCACTGTTTGCTATTTTATATTAAAAATTCACATGAAACTCCTTTGACAACAACTGGAACAAATCCATTATAGAAATTTTACAGAGTTATGGTTAACTACTTGCCTTCACAATTCAACATTCAACAAAGGATCAAGAAGAAAACCATATCATTGGCACAAACCTGGGAGCAAGAAATTGCCCTATATTGCTCACCTTAGTCAACAAAGTGTATCTTCAACAATGATCAGGTATAACCATCAATTCTTGCCAGTTTGGTGATATTGCATTAAACATGGCCTCAAGTGTATTTATATATCTGACCTGATGAACAACTTTTGTGCTTAAATTAACCCAGTATCAAACCAGGATGATTCAATATAATCTTGCCTCCAGTGTTCAGTTTGCACATGAAAATATTGCCCAATCATAATTTTTTTAAAGATTTGCACAAAAAATTCGCAAAAAAAAGTCCCTCCATTATAGATCACAACAAGAATTCTTTAAGAACGGCCTGTACATCATTTCTCTTTTTTTCTTATTTCTTTATGTAATTTTTTCCAGTCTTCTACAGCTGACTGAACTCAGGTATTTAGGGAATTGGCTAAAATTATTCAATTCATATTTCACAGTTATCCAAACTGTCATCTAAGTGACAGGATTTCAGGTCACACTGATGATTTCTCATTATATAAACTACTAATTCATATTAATAAGGTATAAACCTGTTCACAATTTATTTATATCCCCCCACCCCTCCCACACAAGTTTCACTTTGAAAGATAATACCATTTACCCTAAACAGATAAAAAACAGGTAAAAAGATATCTGGCAGAGATATGTCTCGGTCAATGTAACCCATCTTAGGACAGTCTACAGTAAAAACCTAGTTTAGTTTTAGATAGTTCAAATCAAATCAATTAAACGGTTTATTAATTCTAGTAATTTGCCTGTTACCCACACAGTGTTTTGATTGGATGAGCTATAGTGTAAAGGGAAGTAACCGATGTAGAGAGTTTGGCACATTTTACAGAGGGCTACCATAAGAACAATTGATGGTCCATAAGGGGAGGATGGAACAAGAGCTGTCCCTCACAAGTGACGAATGCCCCCGAAAGAGGTGCGTCAGAGTCTGTGTCCTCTCAATATGCTCAATAAATGTGCTATGTAATTTTAAAATCCTTCCATACACGACAGAGTAACCATGCATACAGTATTCCATTACTTTAAACGCTAAGTGTGACCTTGACCTTTGAGGTGGGTCTTGCATGCGACACGTCTTGATGTGCTAGACATTTGGGCCTAGTTATTTTAAAATCCTTTAATGCATGACCCCCCCCCCCCCCCCCCCCCCAAAGTTACAGTCCGACCCAAAATGTGTGCATTTATACATATAAAAAAAAACACCCCCCACACCCACAAAAGTGCGACCTCCCCCCCCCCCCCCCCCCCCCCCCCTTGACCTTTCATCTAGGGAAGTGGGCCTTGCACGCGACACGTCATCTTGATGTGCTGGACATTTGTGCCAAGTTATTATAAAATCTTTCAATGCATGACAAAGTTACAGTCCAGACCTTCAAACTATGAGTGTGACCTTCACCTTTGAGGTAGGGACGTGGGTCTTGCACGCGACATGTTGTCTTGATGTGCTAGACATTTGAGCCAAGTTATTTTAAAATCCTTCAATGCATGACAAAGTTACAGTCCGGACACGAATGTGTGCATATATGCATATATAGTGGAATCCATTACCTTCAAACTCAAAGTGTGACCTTGACCTTTGATCTGGGGAAGTGGGCCTTGCACGCGACACGTCGTCCTGATGTGCTTGACATTTGTGCCAAGTTATTTTAAAATCCTTTAATGCATGACAAAGTTACAGTCCGGACACGAATTTGTGCATATATGCATATATAGAGGAATCCATTACCTTCAAACTCTAAGTTGACCTTGATCTTTGAGCCCAACGACGCCTTGTGACCCCCCCCCCCCCCCCCCCCCCCCCCCTGCTGTGCCCCCCCCGACTTTGTGCAAAGTTATTTCATAATCCTTCAATGCATGACAAAGTTACGTCCGAACACGAATGTGTGCTTATATAGAGGATTCCATACTTCAAACTCCAAGTGTGACCTTGACCTTTGAGCTAGGGATGTGGGTCTTGCATGCGACACGCCGTCTTGATGTGCTAGACTTTGTGCCAAGTTTTTTAAAATCCTTCAATGCTGACAGTGTTAGCCCAGACACAATTTGTAAGTGGGGACACACATACGGACGGACATACAGTGCGATTTTAATATGCCACCCTTTGGGGGGCATAAAAATCCATTTAAGAAATGTTAATTTTGTTTCGTTCATACTCAACTGTCACAAAACTTTGGAGGAACATAAAAACTTTGCAGGTTCATCGAGAAAAATTAAAAAGTTACCGTCTTTTTAGTTGACACCGGCCAAGGACAATATCGACCAGGGAAGTCGAGTCTCACCAAGGCTTTCCAGCCTTGTACATTTTGTATTGAATTTTATTAAGCAGTTGCCTTCAAATTTTAAAACGAAGAAGTTAATACATGTGTTTCATATTTATGACATCAACAACAGTTACTGTTATTGCTAAGCTTCATAGGATATTAACAGACTTATGATAGTTGAACTTCAAATAATCAATTGACCTTCTGTTACAACCCAGTAACCTACTCAAAAACTGAGTTTACTGTGCATGTTACAGCAATCTTAGAACTATTTTTGACAAAGCTTCTTAAACGCCTAAAAAAGGCGGAGCCATCTAAAACAAGAGTGCCAAACTGTCACAAAATACGCCCGTCAAGGAGGCATAACTCAGTATCTGGCAGTTCATTTGTTTTGTAAAACCTGCTAGAACTATAGAGCAGACAAGGCTAATTCACCTGTTTGAACTATAAGCTGAGAAGGCTAATTTCATAATTTTCGATAATTCAAGGGCAACAAGAGCACTGTAATCAAGAGCAAATGCAGAGCAATATCCACACAGTTATATGACGCTTGAACCCTAAGTGTGACCTTGACCTTGAAGTGAACCATCCGGAACATGGCTTCTGCACATCGTCTCAATGTGGTAAACAATTGTGTCAGGTTTCTTGAAATCCTTCACGGGATTCAAGAGTTACAGAGCAGAAGGGGAAAAAAAGTCCGAAATCCTTCACGGGGTTCAAGAGTTACAGAGCGGAAGGGAAAAAAAGTCATATGACCTTTGAACCCCTAAGTTTGACCTTGACCTTGAAGCGAGCAATCCGGAACAGGTTTCTTCAAAATCATTCACGGGGTTAAAGAGTTACAGAGCGGAAGGGAAAAAAAGTCATATGACCTTTGACCCCTGAGTATGACCTTGACCTTGAATCCAGCCATCCGGAACATTGCTTCTGCACGTCATCTCAGTCTGGTTAACATTTGTGTCAGGTTTCTTCAAAATCATTCACGGGGTTCAAGAGTTACAGAGCGGAAGGGAAAAAAAGTCATTTGACCTTTGACCCCCGAGTATGACCTTGACCTTGAATCCAGCCATCCAGAACATTGCTTCTGCACGTCATCTCAGTCTGGTTAACATTTGTGTCAGGTTTCTTCGAAATCCTTCACGGGGTTAAAGAGTTACAGAGCGGAAGGGAAACAAAATTATATGACCTTTGACCCCTAAGTATGACCTTGACTTTGAATCCAGCCATCCGGAACATTGCTTCTGCACGTCGTCTCAGTCTGGTTAACATTTGTGTCAGGTTTCTTCGAAATCCTTCAAGGGGTTCAAGAGTTACAGAGCGGAAGGGAAATTGCTAACGGACAGACGGACACCAAGGCAATAACATAATACGTCCCCTTCGGGTGTATAAAAATATCAGACCATTATTATCAGGTCGTCGTCATGGCAGTTGTATAATAAATTTGGACATTGTTGCATACATGCATGCAGAAGTCAACGTGGTTTCCCTAAACCTGCACAGAACGGAACATGTTTGATGGCACTTAATCTTTTATCATTCAGTGACCTTTGAATATAATTGTTGCTACTGAAATTCAAATATGGGGGCCTCCGTGAAAAATAAGATGTTTTATGTCCTAACAGTCGCACCCCCCTGGTGATTTGCTTCGTGCCCAGGAGCATCTAAAAGGCAATATACAGTATTAGCTATTAAAGAATCCTTCTTCTCTATATGGAAGGTAAAAACAAATTTGGGTAAGTGTCTAAAATAGGGTCTTGCCCTGGAGCATCTATAAAAGTGCACAGTCATATGGTATTCATATTTTGTAAGTCATCCATTAGAATATGGTTGGTTACAGTCTTGCATATTGTAAGTCAGTTTATATTGTCTGAAATAACTAGTATTCAAATTTTACCATGCTATTGGCAAGTGATTGTTTTTATGACCTTTGGCTCATCATGATCATGCAGTCTGATCACAATCTCCACTGTTTGATATTTGGTCAGCAAAAATTATTGGGATGGCCCCTACGAAATATAAATGGTACTGTCCAAATTGAAAGATGGACAAATCAATTTTAGGAAAAAGAGGGGGGGCAGGAGGGCAGGGAGTAGCAAGGGCAGAGCTCTCAGGATCAGCAATTTCATCTTTACTTTGTCACTGCTAAACACAACAAAACCAGTGCTTGACATATCACATTCAGGAAGTCATCTGCAATCTCTTACCTGTTTTCTTTTTTGTTATTTTACACGCAAACATAAAACGCAAACATAAAATTTCTTGTCAATTTTTTACCTTGTCAAATTTCTTTTTAAATTTTCAAAATTCTTACCTTGAACACTGCACTCAATCTTGTTTGGCGTACACTCCACAGCCAAGCGCAGATGTTTCTTTTGTCTTGGCAAAACCATCATCCTGTATAGGGTAAATGAAGCATAAAAGCTATATAAACTGTAGTACTTTTTCTCCCTGTATTAACAAACTTTTACGAATTATATAATTACTATGTTCCTATAGTCTAAAAGTAAAAAAAAATTCTAAACCTTTCAGCTGACTGAATTTCTAGAATGGACCAGTCCATCAATTTGGAAAGTTCATTATTCGTTCACAGGAGTATCAACTGACAATTTATTAATGAAATAGCTAACAGTGCAGATCTTGATCCCAGTGCAGAGATGTGCAGGCTGATCATGATCTACACTGGATCATTTGCTTCCAGCAAAATTAAGGTAAACATTCTGACATTATCTAACTTCTTTACTTCAGACAGCATATTTCTATGGAACTATTATCAATTATACCTTGCCACCACCCTTTTCTTCTGCAAACCTCAAGAATAACTGTGAAAAAAAATCCTAAGAAGATAACTTTTGACATTCAACATCCAAAAAATAACTGTGAAAAAAAATATGAATACATAGGTAATCCGAATGTTATTGAAGTCTGAGGTCAAACATAAGACATTCAACTGACTTTTATGAGCGTGTGACCTTTCGCAGATTAAAGATCAAATAATCTGAATACCTGGCGAATGCCTAACAATAATTTTAAGTACTAAAATAATATCAATCAAAAAGCTTTACCTACACCTTTCCATTTTCCAACTTCATTTTCCCTGTCCGTTTCACAGTAAAATGAGTAACAGGAATGCCAATTATTTGCAAAACTAGGACACCCAGTTTCTAGTGTAATAAGGCAAAAGCTTACAGTCACACTGTTCTATTTATCACAATTTTTTGTTAAACGTCTGTATGTTCATGAGAAGTATTCATAATAATATTGGCATTTTTCGAGCATTTAAAAATGCATTTAATTAACAGTGATACAATTATTTTTTAGCTGCACTGTGGTCAAAAGGGCATCTCATTGGTGCTGCACATCTAACTGACTTTTTCATTAGCTCCAACACTTTTGTCATTTGAAAAGATGACTGACAAATACGGACACAAGGGGTCACAATAGCTCAGCCTGGCACAAACCCAGGTGAGCTAAAAAGTTGTTTGCTAAACTGACTATAAATTGAAAAGCATATTGGACAAAAAGAAATACATGAAATACCATATTAGTTTTGGCTGTAAGTCGCAGATACTGCCATTTTGCTGAACTTGCGATTTGTAACCATAGCAACAAAAAGTAAGAAATCATGCAATGTTTAAGGGTTCTGTAGCTTTTAATGCCATACCCTCACTGTGGTGCATCTCAGAAAATATGAAGCACTGTTGCATGATTACTACAACGCATTCCCTACAACATTTCAATACAACACTTTAATTGATAACATGCAAAAAACTGTAACTTATTTCTCCCTTGGGAACAATTCAGTGTCTTTTAATTTCAGTCTTGGTATGTTAAGTAGTTCAGTAATCTCAAACTAAAATTGATTTAAGAGTTACTTGTGTTGAAAAATAAACAAACGAACCTCCTTGAGGATTGTGTATTTCTTATTGTTACCAACAAAAAATGTACACAATTAGTGATAATCTCCTATTGTTTGTTATATCAGTAAGAAACTTTGTAAATATTTGAAGAATGTGTGGAGTTTACAAAAAAAGTACAATAGGATGATCAAGATAGAAAGAAAATTTTTGCAGATCAAATCTCATTTAGGTGTACAGGCTAGTTTAGGGCAATGACCGCAGACACACAGCTAATGTGATTTAATAGTTTTGATCAGTGAAGGATAGCAAGGTTGCAGTATATCTTTCCTCCAAGTATAATGTCTCCTCCAAGTCCAAGAAAGATTATTAATAGTCTCATAATGAAAAAGCAAATCTCTTGGAGACCATTATGCTTCTAGTCCTACTACTATTATATCTGTCATAAACAGTCAGCTGACGGAATGGCATAAAAAACGATTGTTTAATACTGGTGGTTCTTTACTAAAAGTGTATTCAATCTAGAATACAGATGGTTTCTTAGTAAAAGTGTATTAAATCAAGAATATAGATAGTTTCTAACTTAAAGTGTTTTCATTTTTCTAGAATACATATGGTTTCTTAGTAAAAGTGTATTCAATCTAGAATATAGGTAGTTTCTAACTTATAGTGTTTTCAATCTAGAATACATATGGTTTCTTAGTGTGTTCAATCTAGAATACAGATGGTTTCTTACTAAAAGTGTATTCAATCTAGAATACAGATGGTTTCTTGCTAAAAGTGTATTCAATCTAGAATACAGATGGTTTCTTACTAAAAGTGTATTTAATATAGAATACAGATGGTTTCTTACTAAAACTGTACCTAATATAGAAATAGCCATCTGCAATATATCAGTTTAATCTAGATACAACTGTACTCAGAAGGTCAAGCATCAAGGTCATAATCATAGTAAATTAGTTCTAGCCATACCAATTTTGCGAATATGTGATAAAGTTGTTATGTGCTGGACGAGTAATCCAGGGATCATATTTCAATCTTTGGCTCAACCACTAACATAACCAATGATCTCTTAGGCCATGACCTGTAACATGAAACACCTTGCAATGTAAAAGAACCAACAGTATTTATGGAATAACTGCACTAGGGATTTGCATTTCCTAGAACTATGATGGCACAGTCAGAGGAGTTTCAGTGTATATAATCATTCACAGCAGAAAAATGTAAAACAAACCTTCAACTTCAGAATAATTATTTCTTACTAAATCAAATTTTCCTTTTTACTTCAGTGCAGTTACCTTTAATCTGTTTTTGTAGGGTGTGCCATGTTATTTGCAATCAATTCCTTTTCCGGCAGTCTGAAGAAATGATACGAGTGTGGGAGAGACAGAAGATGTACTTACATTTCTGTTCTCATTTCATGTTCATTTCTGTTCCTGCCATTCACCTTGACAGCATATTATAAATATCAGAAATAATCATTCCACCAAAAGTATTTCATCACGAATAAAACATTAGGCCTCCATTGCAAGGACATTAGCCTACAGATCAGAAAGGCAATTCATGCTTATAGAACTGTTTTAGGATTTTGCAAGTTTTCTGCTTTTATCCTGGTCACTTTATTGGTGAGGAATTTTGCCATTATCATAATCACTTTGTTGAAAAGGGACTGTGTCTTTATCCTCAATATTTTGTCTGCTAGGGACTTGGCCTTTCTCCTCATCACTTTGTTGGGGGATTTTTCCCTTAGCATAATCACTTTGTTGAAAAAAGACTGTGTCTTTATCCTCAATATTTTGTTGGAGAGAGACTTTGCCTTTATCCTTATCCCTTTGTTGGGGGGGGATTTTTCCCCTATCCTCTCAATTGTTAGAGGGACATTGCCCTTATATTAATCAGCTTGTTGAAGGCTCTGGCTTTATTTTAATAATTTTGCTGGAGAAGAACTTTGCCCTTAACCTAATCAATTTGTTGGAGAGGGACATTGCCTTTTTCTTCAACACTTTTTAGAGTGACCATGTGCCTTTATCCTCATCCCTTTGTTAGAGAGGGACTTTGCCTTTAACCTAATCAATTTATTGGAGAGGGACATTACCTTTTTCTTCAACTCTTTTTAGAGTGACCATGTGCCTTTATCCTCATCCCTTTGTTGGAGAGGGACTTTGCCCTTAACCTTATCAATTTGTTGGAGAGGGACATTGCCCTTTTCTTCAACACTTTTTAGAGTGACCTTGTGCCTTTATCCTCATCCCTTTGTTAGAGAGGGACTTTGCCCTTATCCTTATCAATTTGTTGGAGAGGGACATTGCCTTTTTCTTCAACACTTTTTAGAGTGACCATGTGCCTTTATCCTCATCCCTTTGTTAGAGAGGGACTTTGCCCTTAACCTATTCAATTTGCTGGAGAGGGACATTACCTTTTTTCAACACTTTTAAGAGTGACCATGTGCCTTTATCCTCATCCCTTTGTTAGAGAGGGACTTTGCCCTTAACCTAATCAATTTGTTGGAGAGGGACATTGCCTTTTTCTTCAACACTTTTTAGAGTGACTATGTGCCTTTATCCTCATCCCTTCGTTAGAGAGGGACTTTGCCCTTAACCTAATCAATTTGTTGGAGAGGGACATTGCCTTTTTCTTCAACACTTTTTAGAGTGACCATGTGCCTTTATCCTCATCCCTTTGTTAGAGAGGGACTTTGCCCTTAACCTAATCAATTTGTTGGAGAGGGACATTACCTTTTTCTTCAACACTTTTTAGAGCGACCATGTGCCTTTATTCTCATCCCTTTGTTGAAGAACGACTTTGCCCTTATCCTAATCACTTTGTTGGATAATGATTGTGCCTTTATCCTCGTCACTTTGTTGGAGAACGACTTTGCCTTTATCCTAATCAATCAGTTAGAGAGGGACACTGCCTTTCTTCTCAACACTTTTTAGAAAGAGTCTGTGCCTGTTGGATAATGACTGTGCCTTTATCACCTTGCTTGAAATGGACTTTGTTCTTATCCTCATCACTTTGTTGGAGAGGGACTTTGTTCTTGTCCTCATCACTTTGTTGGAGAGGGACTTTGTTCTTATCCTCGTCACTTTGTTGGAGAGGGAACTTGTTCTTATCCTCATCACTTTGTTGGAGAGGGACTTTGTTCTTATCCTCATCACTTTGTTGGAGAGGGACTTTGTTCTTATCCTCATCACTTTGTTGGAGAGGGACTCTGCCCTTATCCTCATCACTTTGTTGGAGTGAGACTCTGCCTTTACACTGATCACTCTGTTGAAGATGACCTTTGCTTTTATCCTGATCACTTTGTTAGGACAGAGACTGTGTCAATACATTGTTGGAGAGGGACTTTGCGTTTATTTTCATCCTTTTTTCGGAGAAGGACTTTGCCCTTATTTCAATAAAAAAATTTTAAAGGAACTCTGTACAATTTCTTTAATGACTTTGTTGGCGACCTACTTTGCCTTTAATCCTCACTGACTTTACCTTTAACTAAATATCAATCATTGGATCCTTCCATCCTCTGTAAGGAACTGCAAACTTTTTCACATAAAGAGAACTGATCTCATCACAACTCATCTCTTTAATATGCAAGAAGTGTCTATCCTCCTCACATAGTAACATAGCTATACTGATAATAATGGAGATATGCCTGTATTTTTATTGCACTGTTTCAAAGACAACAGTACCTTTATTCTTCCAAAGTAAAGCAAACTTTTGACCTATTTATTTTAATTTATATTGTTGCTGTACCATGGTTTGGCTTTGAAAATAAGCACAATCATCAAAACAGATATCATTGTTCTCAATTACTTTTATCATCCTGCAACTAAATAGCTTTCTTCTGCAGTTTTATTATTTTGCAACTTAAAGAGTCCCAGATGATCCATCAAACATCGTCTGTTTATTAAACATATTTCCACATTTCCAAAATATTTTGTAACATCCTACCCTTTGTGGTTCCTGGCTATTCCTTAGAGAGGCCAGATTGGAAACCATCCTTCCACAATTGCGTGCTTCCCAACAAGGAACTAAAATGGGTCTAAACACTTGGAGTCAATAACGGCAAAACTGCCATCTAATAGAGCAGGTTTGATTAAATAGAATGTAATTTTTTCATCTTGATGGAATAGGATATCTATTTTTCTGTCTGATAAGGGCTCTTTATGAAAACTTTTGCAGATCTGTGCAGAAATACAGAAATTCTGGCACTTTCAGCAGACACTTTATTAGGCATATTCGTGTGCAAATTTTATTTCTTGATTTCTTTTCCTTAAATATCCCTGACTAGCTCAGTTCGTAAGAAAGAGCTTTTGCTTCAGCTAGGCTAAAACACCTAGTTCGTAAAAAAGAGCTTTTGCTTCAGCTAGGCTAAAACACCTATGCCAGTATACATACAAAGATCCTTACTAATAAATTATGCAAATGAAAAAAAAACATAACTGTTACTTTGTGCTTACCCTGCTGGTTGACCAGCATGTGATTCTGCCACTGTAACCAGTGCAGATCATGATCAGGCCCTGATGCAATGAAGTCTGAAACTAGGTTGGGTGTATAAATGTTGTTGTTTACCTTCTCAATAACATATAATCACAAGACTATTTTAAACTAAAATGCAGTGTTTGGATGCCAGCTACATTACTGTCCTTTAATCCTCTTATTACTAGGACAGGCAGCACACTGAGAACATGCTGCAACTCTGAGTACAGTGCCACTCAGAGTACATGGTGCAGCACAACTGCCGAAAAACATGTAAAACCTGTTTGAACTATAGAGTGGACAAGACTAATTTCATCATTTTTCAATAATTTAAGGGCTGTAATCCAGAAGTGCCTGTGGCGATTTTGCTGGTTATCGAACTTGGCCTACACATTTTTGCCCACAAATATTTTCACCATTTTTAATGAAGATCAGATGAATTTGCCTAATTGCAGTAAGTACAACAAGAGGACCAAGATGGCCCTATATCGCTCACCTTGGTACAAGTCCACATGCCTGGTGGAAGATCACTAGGGAATGTTACATACCAAATAAGTTTATCCCGGGGGTCATAATTTGAACAATATTAGTAGAGGTCCACTAGCCAATGCTACATGCCAAATATCTAAGCTCTAGGCCTTGTGGTTTCAAAGAAGAAGATTTTTAAAGTTTTTACTATATAAGCCTATGTAAAACTAAGAGCCCCTGACCCCCGGGCGGGGGGGTCAATTTTGATCCGAGGGTCATAATTTGAACAATCTTGGTAGAGGTCCACTAGCCAATGCTACATGCCAAATATCTAAGCTCTAGGCCTTGTGGTTTCAGAGAAGAAGATCTATATAAGCCTATGTAAAACTAAGTGACCCCCCCGTCCGGGGTCAATTTTGATCCGGGGCTCATAATTTGAGCAATCTTGGTAGAGGTCCACTAGCCAATGCTACATGCCAAATATCTAAGCTCTAGGCCTTGTGGTTTCAGAGAAGAAGATTTTTAAAGTTTTTCCTATATATTCCTATGCAAAACTAAGTGACCCCCGGTGCGGGGTCAATTTTGACCCGGGGGTCATAATTTGACCACTCTTGGTAGAGGTCTATTCGACAATGCTACATGACAAATATCTTAGCTCTAGGCCTTGTGGTGTCAGAGAAGAATATTTTTAAAGTTTTTCCTATTTGTTGCCATAGCAACCAGAGTTCTGCATGGAATGGAATTCTTTGAACAATTTTGGTTAGAGCTTCATGCAAGGAACTTTCTGCATAGTTTTATCAACATTGGCCTAGAGGTTTCAGAGGAGATGTCATTTGAATCAAAATGTTGACGGACAACGGACAATCATCGATCAGAAAAGCTCACCCTGGCGTAGCCAGGTGAGCTAAAAACACTTCAGGAATAAAACATAATACACCCAAGAACAAACAAATGGTAAACCTTCAGATTGAACTTTTGGTTAGTATTACAGAACAATCAGTTACCTCCACAGTTGGCAACTTGGGGTAACCACAATTATTTCAGATTAACAAAGTTTTGAAAAAATTTGCTGACTAGAGAAATAGTTTGTTCAAATGTCTGTACAAATATTCAAATAACAAGCTATAATAGGGATAGAATTAAACATAACACCACCAATTGTTTAAATATGTCTAAAACCTTTGAACTTCTATAATTACTTCCACTATACCTATATGTTTAACAAAGGTGTATCACTAAATATTTATCTTCAGGTATGCATTGTTATAAAAACTTTTTAATTCTTTGGAATGCAAATAGCTTACTGCAAAATGTCAAAAAGCCAGACTTTTCAGCTCTCACTTTATCAAATATGTAGTCATTACAAATGTGATTTAAGATGTTTTCCATATATTTAACAGTCAATAATTATTGGTAATTACAAATATAATTTACATTTTATTTTAAAATAATTAAGATATTCTTCGGTAACATTTAAAGCAATGAACTTTTTTAAGACAAAGTCTTCATCTCTTCTGAAGAAGACAACTGGATTTTACATTAAGACCTGATTTACATATCTGTACTGCTTATTCAGTGTAGCTAGGTAAGTGCTCAAAGTTTATAGCAAATATACACAGATTTTTTCTTAAATTTTAAAGCATTTTCATGGCTAAAAAATGTAGGACACCAACAGTAAACAATGCATCTCGGTATCTGAGCTTGTTAAAAAAAGCAGTGTCAGCTGTGGTAAAAAATACAACCATTTTAGCTGAAAAACACACCAGCTTGGATGTCATATCTTATCAAGTCTGTATGTTGAGAAAACTTTTAAAATTTCTGGTTATTTTAGAAATGTCTCCGGTTTTTTAGAAGTGTCTCCAGGTTTTTAGAAATGTCTCAGGTTTTTTAGAAGTGTCTCCAGGTTTTTAGAAGTCTCAGATTTTTAGAAATCTCTCCGAGTTTTTAGATGTGTCTTGGGTTTTTAAGAAGTCTCTGAGTTTTTTAGAAGTTTCTGAGGGTTTTTAAAAGTGTCTCTAGTTACTTGATTACAAAACACTTAACAAGGGCTTAATCCATGTAACAAACATAGCATTCTGAAAGTCTATATATATACCAGGGCTTCGATAATCTTCAGTTTTTCGGTTCTGGACCGAATTTTGACTTCAAAAACCGATTCACAAGTCTGAAAAGTCATTCTAAATCGGTCTGAGAATTTTTACATTTTCGGTCCATAAATGTGTTGAAAATCATAATACACAGGTTTCTGTCAAAACCTACAGGTCTGTTATTTGCCCCCAAGAAGAGCAATAAACATGTCAGATAATCCGACTGTTACTTCGTTAATCAGTCGGTAATTAGCAATCAGAGGATAAAGCCAAATGCCTCTGGCAATACTTTGATGTTTGTAGCTAGCCTACCCACTTGGAAAAGACCAAGCCTTGATTGCTTTGTGGGTTATTGTAACGATTATGTTTTATTAACTCCCGACTCCACTAATAAATGAAGAATTGGTTTTTAATTACTTCGGATTATTTTGAAAGTAGATGTTCACTTTTCTTAAAACATTTTGAATAATTTTGAAAAAGATGTTAACTTTTAGAAAATAAATTTAATAGCACAATTTGTAAATGTACTATATTTAAATTCGACAAAAATATATGTGGTAGACCAATTTTTTCGAATTCATAAATCGTCGACCTATACATATTTTTGCAGGCTCTTTTCTAAAGTCACAAATGGTCATGCTACTCATGTATTAAAAAAAAAAGATTAATATTATGCAAAAATATTTTAATGGCTAATTATTACACGGATCATTTCCGAGACCTTCCAAGACAGGAGCCGGAGATCGGCTTTTATTACCTCCCGGCGCACAGTGCAACTGTTAACATTTTCTCGATAAAAATGGCTAAACTTGACAGACACTGCTTGCTTGTTTTTCCCTTTGAAATATACGTAAATCAACTTCAAACATAATAAAATATTGATCAATTTCAACAGGAAATGAATTTTGAAAAGTAAGATCGTGTATTTTTAGCATGACACCACTGTAAAACGACATAATAAAACAAGGGAGTAACTTCCGCTGCATTGCCGAAGTGGGTGGGGTAACATGATCTGCAACATAATTTTTTTTTAAAAACGTCAGAGACTTGGCCCAGACCGATTGAGCTGACCACATTATCGAAGCCCTGCTATATACTATACCAATGAAAAATTTTGGCATTCTGTTTCTTCTGTTTTGACACTTATATCAAAACTGTTAACCACTAAACCAGCCTAACAGTCTCCATTATATATAGAAAAGTTATCTGGTAAACAGGAGTTACTTGCCCTGTAGAAAATGCGAAATTTGAAATCAGCATCTAGTCCATTTTCATTACAGCCAACAGTCTTCGGGAAAGGTTTTTACACAAGAAACTGGTATGCTCAACTACACTTTATACTAATGCTTTCCATGAAATTCCAACAAGGGGTTTTGGAGAGAACAGTGGAAATTATTTTGCAAGATTTCATGCCTCTATGACACCAAATTACAATATACAAAACAAAACCCCACCCCTTTTTCCCCCCCCAATTTTTTATAATACCCCCACAAGGTGGGAGATTTAAGATTTCATGCCTCTATGACACCAAATACAATTGCACACTGATGGTTCCTACCAAGATTGATGAAATCCAACAAGGGTTTTGGAAATGAACATTTAGTGATGAAAAATGGACAAGATTTTCTCCCCATTTCAGGTCCGCCCGAGACCAAAAATTGCAATATGCACAACTAGACTTCATACTAGTCCTTCCCTGAAAGTTTGATGCCTATCCAACAAGTGGTTAACAAGACAAAACCCCTGTGATCTTAACCTTTGACTATATGACCCAAAATTGTTATATGCACAACTAGACTTCATTCTTATGCATGCTGAAAGTCTAATGAGAATAAAAAAAGAGGGCAAACTTCTGAGTTTTCCTTTGATTTAGCCCTGTGACCTAGTTTTTAGTTATAGGAGACCCAGATTCAAACCTGACCTAGAAATCGAGGCAAAAATTCTAACCAATTTTCATGAAATTTGGGTATTAAATGTGGCCTCTAGAGTGTTTACAAAACTTCCCTGAAAGTTTTATGAAAATCAAAGCAAGGTTTTGGAGACCAACAGCAGGAATAACTAGAGCTATCACTAAATGTGATCAATACCCCCGAAAGACTGCTTTATAAACTGAGGAAGTTCAAAGTAACAGAATACCTTGCAAAAAAAAAACTAAAATAGAGATATTGTTCTTGGCAATAACTCTGTAATTAGTCAAGATGGTCTATGGTTCTTGTACACTGCACTTCCTCTCATTGTGCTCTGCGACAGAGCAAACCTGTAAATACTAAGTATGAAGTTGTATTGCACTTCCCCCCAACTTTATCAGTGTAGAAGTCAACCAAGTTTAAGTGCTCTGCAACAAGGGAAAGTAAAAATGGGCAAAAACTCTGTAAATACTCAAGATAGAGTTATGGTTCTTGTACACTGCACTTCCTCTCATTGTGCTTGACCATTGTATGAAGTTGTATTGAATTCCAACCAATAGTTATGCTCCGGACAAGGAAATGTAACAAAGGGCAATAACTCTGTAATTACTATAGATAGAGTTATGGTTCTTGTGCACTGCACTTCCTCTCAATATGCTGGACCATTGTATGAAGTTGTTTTGAATTCCAACCAGTAGTTTTCAAGTTATGCTCCGGACAAGGAAAAGTAACAAAGGGCAATAACTCTGTAATGAGTCAAGATGGAGTTATGGTTCTTGTGCACTGCACTTCCTCTCAATGTGCTTGACCATTGTATGAAGTTGTATTGAATTCCAACATGTAGTTTTCAAGTTATGCTCTGGACAAGGAAAATGCAACAGACCGCCTGACCGACCGACCGACCGACCAACCACCGGGTGACTCCTATATACCCCCCTAAACTTCGTTTCAGGGGTATAAAAACATGAACAGATAGGCAGACAGCAAGGGAAATACAATCCTGGTGATACAAAAAATGCAATTATAAATAACCAGAAAAAGCAGTCCCTTTATTTCATATTATGTCTTTCTGAATATACAACTTCTCACTTTTCTCTAAACTAGCTTCGAAAATCAAACAAATGAAATCTCACGTTTTTCACTATTTTCAATTCCAAAAAAAGCCATCTCTGTCTGCAGCTTATTCTATTATAAGCAGAATAATCAATTCTTTCTCAATTGTATATCTAGTTAGTGCAATAAGGTCAAATCATCAGTATAATTTAATTAATCAAGCACACACACACACTTCTGGCAGGAAAACTAGCATTCAAATAAAGGTGAACTGGTACAAATCAATGAGCTCCTGTATACTGTTGTATAGGTGGTGAACAATTGCCTATTGACCATCTAGGTCAACTGTATTGCATAACTCTGCAAAGTTCTTGACCTAACATACAATTGTAAACAAACTAATGGGAATAAGAGGTTTCAGGAGTACATTTGTATACAAATAGTATGTGTGCTGGTATCTCAGAAATAACCAAACCCCTGTTTAGGCCAAGCAGATTAATTCTGTGGTTCTGGTAATTCTACCTATTCTATTTATATAAATTACTATTTTGTTACAATAAGCTCAAATAGTCACTGTTTGTACATAGAGTAACAATCAACCTAGTAGGTAGTTTTATTCTTTTCTGAATCTGAATAAAGAAAATAGAAGACACAATAACTTTTTTCGAAATCAGTAAACCCAAGAGGAAGTTTTAACATAATATCTCTATCCAGTTCATCAAAGATGGACCAAAAAAGTAAATATCTTCCAAAAGGTTTGTTTCAAGTAGATATGGAATATATCTCACCGAGAAGTGATACGATTCTAATATTTTCACAATAAAATGTGAACATTTTAACACTTTGAGTCGAGATATATTCCATATCCACTCAAAACAAACAAATTTTCTTTTTATTTTATGCCAACTATCTAAAACAAAAGCAAAATTATGTATATGCACTACTTAAAAAAGTAGTTCCGGCAGATCTATATCACCCACACTGTGACTGGTATGATATCTATATCATCACTCTATATTTCACTGATATAACACAGTATTTCATTAGTTAGCATAAAATAAATATGGTTTAAGTATTAATGTAGAGCAAGTTTTTGATAAAGCAAAAGCTGAAATTTTAAGTTTTCAACTCCAAATAGGCTCTCAGACTAAATCAACCTAAGAGATTCAGAAGTTGGGCATGGCTTCTCTTCAAAGATTGTTACAAACATTATATTGAATTTACCTTATCTGTTTGTGTCTCGGCTAGGTTCTAATATGAATGACTCTGTCTGTCAAAACATGGTGCGCCTTCACTGTTCTGGTCAAATATATCTTCTATCATTTTTTTCTTCATTGTTTCACTTGTAGTTTGATAAAAGAGTGTCTATAAAGTTTTGTTCAAATACAGGCATAGATGTCCCCTATTTCAGCCTATTTGTTCACTAGGATACCTGCCACTCGGTCATTCCATCAAACTACCAACAGCATGTTCCATCAAGATGTATATATTTCACTAGTTTTGGTGCACCATTCTTTCAGATAGTCTATACCCTCTTGCAATATGTCCATATATCATTTCTGCCCATAAAGAATTCCGTTAAGTAGTTCTTTTCTATTCCTACCACCACTCCCTGTGGTAATCCACCATCCATCTACAAAAACAGGAAGTGTCAGTCCCTGGAATTTTTTCTTAGTAACACAGTCATATCTGATCTCTTCCAATACATTCTTCTTTCCTTCCAAAACTAATTCCACCTGTGAACAGAAGACAAAAGTTATACTTGAACTGAAGAACAGATAGAAAAAGAGGGCCAAGATGGCCCTATATCACTCACCTTGGTACAAGTCCACTTGCCTGGTGGAAGATCACTAGATAATCTTATATACCAAAAAGTTTTCCTATATTTTCCTTTTGTAAAACAAATGACCCCCCTCAAGGCAATTTTGACCCCAGGGGCATAATTTGAAAAACTTTGAGGAGGTCTACTAGGCAATGCTACATGCCAAATATCTAAGCTCTAGCCTTGTGTTTCAGAGAAAAGATTTTTAAAGTTTTCCCTATATAAGCCTATGTAAAACTAAGTGACCTCGAAGGGGGTCAATTTTGACCCGGGTCAAGAACAATCTTGGTAGAGGTCCACTCCAATGCTACATGCCAAATATAGCTAAGGTTTCAAAGAACAAGATTTTTAAAGCTTTTACTATATAAGCCTATGTAAAACTAAGTGACCCCCCGTGCAAGGTCAATTTTGATCCGAGGGTCATAATTTGAACAATCTTGGTGTTAGCCAATGCTACATGCCAAATATCTAAGCTCTAGGCCTTGTGGTTTTCAGAGAAGAAGATTTTTAAAGTTTTTCCTACATAAGCCTATGTAAAACTAAGTGACCCCCCGTGCAAGGTCAATTTTGATCCGGGGCTCATAATTTGAACAATCATGGTAGAGGTCCACTAGCCAATACTACATGCCAAATATCTAAGCTCTAGGCCTTGTGGTTTCAGAAGAAGATTTTAAAGTTTTCCTATATATTCTATGCAAAACCAAGTGCCCACCCCGCACGGGTCAATTTTGACCGGGGTCATAATTTGAACAATCTTGGTACAGGTCCACTAGACAATGCTACATGCCAAATATCTAAGCTCTAGGCCTTGTGGTTTCAGAGAAGAAGATTTTTAAAGTTTTTCCTATTTGTTGAATGGAATTCTTTGAACAATTTTGGTAGAGCTTCATGCAAGGAACATTCCTGCATAGTTTTATCAACATTGGCCTGGAGGTTTCAGACGAGATGTCATTTGAATCATAATGTTGACGGACGACGGACAATCATCTATCAGAAAAGCTCACCCCGGCGTAGCCAGGTAAGCTAAAAACTACAATGAAATGTTTCTAACTATACTTTATCTTTCTCTTCTACTTGTTGTCTGGACTTCCATATTTCTGAAACAGGAAATGGAAATGCCATCCAATTGTTATTTTTAGCAATATTTTTAATTTCCACATGGAAATTTCCTTCACTTAGAAAATTAGCAAGATTTTGAAAACAAATAAAGACTCTGGATAGGGAGTTAATGAGCTCACTAGTATTCATACATTTGGCAACATGAGCTCACTTAGTATTCATACATTTGGCAACACAAGCTCACTTAGTATTCATACATTTGGCAACACAAGCTCACTTAGTATTCATACATTTGGCAACATGAGCTCACTTAGTATTCATACATTTGGCAACACAAGCTCACTTAGTATTCATATATTTGGCAACACTAGTTATCCAATTTTGACAACTTGACAAGAGCATCCTCCATTAATCCTTTGCTTGTATTAAAATACTGTAATGCACATTTAAATAGGTAAGCAACTTAACTTAATATTGAACTTTTTTCCTTATAATGTCTAGACATATGTTGGGAGACACCACTCTGGTATGGAATAGTTGCTTAGTAACCAAAATTGCACATGTCTGATCAGCATCTTTAACCATGCAATTATCTATTAGACATAACTTTTTCAGAGGTGATGTTCTCTTTTTAAATGAAACGAATGGACGTGTGTCAAAGTATAGTAATTAGTGTGTTGTTTCTATCATACAGTCAGAATTAAGAACCATCAGGCAGCAGGAACTTAAAACTGACCATGTATCTGGTGACCAAGGACACATAACACCCAAAATACGGCAACAGAAAGACAACTGAAATAGTTCATAGTATTCCACAAGCACACCCAGGGCAGCTGATCTTATTACATCAGTCTACCCCTACCAAGTAGAGATATATCTGTAAATGAAAACTTTTTTACTCCAATCAAAAGCCATAACTTTTTAAAAACATTTAATCTTGCTAATTTCACAAAACAACATTATTTTATTTCCAAATTTTTTTGCAATGTAAACAATAGATTTTATGATTTTTTTTACTAACTTTCTACTAAACAGATGGTAAAAAGGACAATTGGAGCACGCTTAGTTAAACTGGCATGCGACACAAGTGTGCCTGTGCAAAAAAGTACATTAAAATAATAAAAGGGTTACACAACCAGAAAATGTTCTGTAACTGATCTTTGACAGTTGTCTGCTGAGTAACATATGTCTGTACAATCATGACAATTAAAGAATTAAATAAAATAAGGATGGTTTTATGATTTTGCAATACTGTCCTGCTGTCAATGCCAGCTGTGAACTGTCAGCTAAATGTACAAAAAAAACAAGCTGTTTAAAGCTGAATTATCAAAGTTGATTTTTATTTTCGTTAAATTGTCATTTTCAGGTTGTCAACATTTATAGATTTATCCCAATCTGGACCTTGCCATATTAAACTGTGACTGCTCTTAACCACGGAAGACAATCACCATTCACATTATTGTATTAAAATCCTTCCAATAAAATCTTTGGCCCAAGTACAATTTTAAATAGTGAAAATGTATTTCATACCCTGATACAATGCAACAAGCGCAATTTCTTACCTCAAGATACAGTTGGTTCTTATTCAGTCCAAGTCAGTGTAACTTATTCAACTCTTTCTCCTGAGACAGAATTCGAATTAAACATTCTAAATATATTTGAGAATAAATCTAATGGACCAGTTTAAGAGAAGTAGGAATTTAGCAGAGTTTGAGATTGTAAGAGCCTACTAAATGTCTGTGATTTTTTTCAGCCGTTTAAACAGGATATAAATTATTCGAGGCAAAATAATTAATACAAATCTCGACCTCACCTACAGCTACGTGATCAAAATGAGGCAAAAGGTATTAATTCTCATGCAGGCAGTTAGCTTTATATGAAAATGCATCAACATTCAAATTTTTACTCATCTATTTACCATAAATGTCTGACTGATAATTCTTTGTAGTTACTAAAAGGTCCAATACTAAGGAAAGTGAAAATTCAAATATACTTTGAAAAGCACAGAAATAAGTTATTTTTAATAGAAAATGAAAGTTGGTATGTAGAAATTCTAAATAAATCACAGTACATGTACAATTATTTTTCTACGCACTATGAAGAAAGTTAAAAAGACCTGGGTAGTCATTTTGTCGATTCACTGAGATTTCAACATAATACACATACTTTTCTTCGTGTTCCAAACACTTTCTGTAAATTTTAACCTGCCAATCTTCATTATTTTGTGTCTTGCATAAGGTTATGTACTTGCCATTGAAATAGCAGTCACTTAATTTTCACTTGGTAGTGGACCTTTAATCAAATAGAGCTACACTCTATGCTGCCTAAGTAGGTAAAGTCTAAATGCAGGTCGAAAAACTAAGCAAGTTTATTAGCAGATGAAAAAAAAGACATTTCAGCAGTGTAGAAACACAGCTGGTTGCTAACTTGCCATCCCTTAGGCTTCTGTATGATTTAAATTTCTCTATTTGACATTGTCAGAATAGCCTCAGACTATTAACAGAATGTCATTCTAACAATGCCAAAGTGATCCTGAAAGTAAATTGATTCACACAAATACTCATTAAATCATGAGCTACTTCAATGGTTTTCAGGAAAATGCATGAGAAATGTAAATATCATGATTAATGTATTTTGCGCCTTTTCAAGGACTATATACGAGCACAATTAAAACTAGACAGCCACCCTGGCACTACCTGCTCCCCTGAACAACATGCAATGAAAATACACAAGCAGTACATCTAAAAATGCCTAGTTTTAGTTGCAATATTTGTTTCTGAGTATCATTTTATTGCAAAGCAAATCTTTTATCATGTTCTCTTCTACCATCAAATATGCATACCTTTTTAATTTCAGTGTATTTCCAAATAAATTGAGACAATAAACAAAAAATCAAATTTAAAGCTCTGGTAATCCATTTTTAAAAATATTGCAAATGGTCTTCTTCCGCCACTCAGAATATTAACTTTTTGCATCAAAGAAAAATAACACTTTTACATTCTAAGCCTTTCAAATATACTATGTTTTATTAATATCTTAAGTTACATTTGTTCATTTTTAAAGGCTTAGTAATCAAAGTAAAAACTAAAGTAGATGCTGTTTTTAAAAAAAACACCTGTCTCTCTACGACCCTGACCTTTGATCAACTGACCCCCATCCCCAAAAAAAAACAACACACAATAGGAATCATCTACTATTAGGAATCATCTACTATATATGACCATTCATCCTTTGAAGTTTGAAGACTGAAGTTTGTAAGAATCTTCAGTTATTGACCAGAACCCAAGTTTGACAAACTGACGGTCGACTTTGTGAGGTTATCCCTCTGGTCTTTTTAGCCCCACAATACAGTTTTTAACACCCTACTGAAGAAATGAACTCAAGCAACTTCATAAACTAAGTTTCACTCAAACCCTAGCCCCTAATGTCTATATGGTATGTACGAAAGAACTGGGCAACAAAAAAGGAGCGAGAGACATAATTGGTCCATGAGAGACATAACTGGTCCATGAGAGACATAATTGGTCCATGAGAGACATAATTGGTCCATGAGATACATAATAGGTCTATGAGAGACATAACTGGTCCATGAGAGACATCATTGGTCCATGAGATACATAATTGGTCCATGAAAGACACAATTGGTCCATGTTAGACATGATGGTCTATGAGAGACATAACTGGTGCATGAGAGACATAATTGGTCCATGAGATACATAATTGGTCTATGAGAGACATCATTGGTCCATGAGAGACATAATTAGTCTATGAGAGACATAACTGGTCCATGAGAGACATCATTGGTCCATGAGGTACATAATTGGTCTCTGAGAGACATAACTGGTCCATGAGAGACATAATTGGTCCATGAGAGACATAATTGGTCCATGAGAGACATAACTGGTCCAAGAGAGACACAATTGGTCCATGAGAGACATAATTGTTCCAAGGTGAGGATGGCTCACAATTTCTTGACAAGGCCAACACAAAACTCCCAAGAAAACACCTTCATTTGGCATTGAAAATCTAGAACAATGGTACTTGAAGCAACAATAATGTCAAGTTCATTTTCTGGAATGTCGAAGCCACAGGCGTATAATGTTGTATTTTATTTCTAAAAAGACACAATTTAAGGTGATTATATAAGGTAAACCAGGATAACAATACACCTGATCCATTTACCAACTTGACATGAATTTATTTCCTCAGTATGGGTCAGGAATGGGGAATAAGATCATTAAAGTCAGCCCTTATGCAAGTTGTAAAATTCAGTACAATGTATTTTACATTAAATCGTTCTTAATTCCGATTTATTTTTCAATATAATTAACTACTTCAAAGTTCAGCTATCCACAACGATTTATTCAGAATACTATTTAAAAGCATTCAAATCCTCTTACTCCAATTATTTTTCCAACTCGAAAAAAAATCAATATATCTGAGAAATTTTTAAAGCACCCTGTAAGGAGTATGTTTAAAATTGTAATTAAACTTAAAAAGAGAAGGTTTTATAAGAAAAAACCAAAGTTTACCTGTGGTTATTGTTATCCCAGAGAAGCTCTCTACCTAGTTTCCCAGTAAGAATGTACTAGTAACACAGTAGCCCAGTTCTCCACCATTCCTGCAAACATTATAGTTTACCTCGTATCATTACCCAATACCTGTTTAAGGCACAATGTATTACTTGGTTTGTTTCTCATCGTACATACTCTTAAAATGTTTAATTCTGAAGAAATTTGAAGAAATTTTCAAAGACTGCTGAACTCAAATTATGTTTGTTATAAAATGTAGCACTTGAATTGTTTTTTATCATAAATATGCCTATATCATGTATCTAAAAGACGTTTTGTGTAGCCCTAAGACTGTTTGGCCAAATTATGATTGGATGACTGCAAGTAAATCATTACCAAATACATGTACCTTGCAAAGTTGAATATATTACTTAATTCATCATTCCTAAACCTCAAATCAATCACTAAATATCTCCACCATCCTCTAAAGAGGCTATAATCGGTACGACCCCCCCCCCCTTCCGATCACTAAATATCTCTTTTTTACCAATCTGCTTTAAACTATCTGCCCAATTCTCTTCCCCTTATTCCTTTTATTTTTTTAGGCATTGTGCATATACTCCCCCTTACTGCCAAAATAATTCAGATGTTTGACACCTGTTAGGATAAAAAGGGCCAGAACTGTTTATGAAATATATTCATCATCTAATTTGGTGGCAAGGCTAATTTTTCTACATACCATTCAACTCTAATAAAAAATGTTTAATGTATATTTTGAACAGAGGCGGCTGCACTAAGTCATGACGAATACCAAACACCTAGTAATGCATAATTACTTGATTTATTTCTAACAAATATTACTGCTTTACCATGACATTTTTGTGTAACTTTCATAATTTCTACACAGGCACTGCAGGACTTATTTATAACAGCATGATTGCTTGATTACTGCTTAGAGTCATATTCCCGGACGAAAATGACACCTTTTCTGAAGCTGCCGGTTTTTTTTTAAAACAAAACCTGACCAAATTTTCACCAAACATACCTCATTCCTCCCTCCACAAGACTATGTTTACGTTTTTGATTTGTGACAACTTCCGTTATACTAAATGAGGCTCCAAACGGGGTATACTTTCAGGTATGTTTTTAACCTTAGTACAGGATACATTTCCGGACACTTTGGAATTAAGTTTATTTTGCGATAAATAATGTCTTAATTGTATAAATACAAATTCAGCAAATGGCTGAACTCAATACAGTTGACGGCCATGCTATTTTAGTAATGGAAAATCCCTGATGTGAGGTCACAATAAAACCTCCTGTAGCGTCTTCAATCTTTTTAAAAGTTGATTATAATTCCAAAACATGTCCAGTGCCTCTTCAAAATGTTGCATGATGCGCATGCACAGTTATACACTTTCCCCTAGCATGTTTACAGAAAAAATATTGTGCAAGTAAGTTTTTTTGGCATTGTTGTTGCCATATACTCACCAGAAACAAATGAGCAAAAAGCAAGAGTTCAAATGATTGCTTGTGCTGGATCAAAACAATACGTAAAAATAAAGCGTTTAAATGGGGGTGTTCGGGAATAGTTCCTGTCCAGGAATATGACTCTAAGCAGTACACTTAGTCAAAATAAATTTTGCCTTTTTGTAAAGTTTTCATCAATAGTTCTCAGCCAGACTATTGCACTAATGTATGCTTGCAAGTACTTCTACAGTACATCTATTCTAACCTGACTGCCAGTCACGTTTCTGACCCTGTAACATCCTAGAAAACTCATTGTGTGTGTGAGAGAGAGAAGAATACAGTCTGGTATATCAAAAACATCATCTGTATTTTATTTATTCTTCTGAACTTTCCATTGCTAGGGACATTGTGGGTTTACCTGGAAAGCTAACACCTCTGTTCTTTTTCTAACAAGTACCTACAGCCTGTATATTTCAATATTTACATGAGTAGTGTAACCATTGTATCTGGTGATCCTTTGCAGCTGTATGTCAGATCTGCTATATACCATCATGCGATTGTTATGTACCTTCATGGGATTCCACAACAGTTTAGAACATGAAAACGTCTGAAAATAGGAATGTGTTTTTTTGCAGCACACACACGCAAGAAAATAAGCTGGCTAAGAAAGACTTAGCTAACTCACCTGAGGTTCTAATAACTTTTATTTCTGTTTTATAATACCAAAGTATAGACTACAATCCAATAATATACCTGAAAATAGAAACAAAATAGATTCTTCCATTTGACTTAATCCTTTTGTACAAAAAAAAAATCACAGGATAATCTAATGCAATACATCAAGACTGCAACTAAACTTAACAATATGTAGAAGCGAAGTTCTAAAATTTTTAAGATTAATTAGAATAAGTCCTTACATATGATGAAACTGTTGGCAACTAGGGGTGTCACGTTTACACGTGTACACGGAAGCGTTTCGATTAGCAGCGCTAAACGTTTAGTAACTTGGGTATCCGTTTACATGTAAAATAACACATACAACAGCTTAGTTAATAACATCTACCTTATTATTGAACCGGACTACGTACTTAACTTATATAAGTCACATGATTGAAAATATATGTATTATATATGGTCGCTGAATTTGTATTCATGTATCGGGGCGATCTGGACGTCTACATAGCTATAAATGATAACGTATCTAAACCGCCGACATAATTAAACAGGTATGTAACATTTGTTACTTCAAAGAATATTGTTTTGAACACAGCATGTATGATGATTTACTGAAACTGATGTAAACAACATGTAAACGGATCCGTTTCATTTAGTGATAGACGTATACACGTTTACCAAATTCCCTAAACGTGACACCCCTATTGGCAACAAACTTACAGACAACAAGCTACTTGTGTTTGTAATAATTCACCCAATGGGACCCCTACACAGTCAATCTGGAGACAAATCTCTCTTTTAACTTCATCCAATATCGACACAGCCTCTGTCTCAGGTGCGAAAAATTTAACTGAAAACATTACAAGAGGAAAGTAAAGTTTCAAAACATGCATTTCCAGGCGTAGAAGAGTAACATTTACCTAAAGTATATAACAGAAACAAGACACACAGCCACACGGAAACTAGATTTTCTTTGAAGAGACAGACATTTGGCATGTACAGACTCTAATCACACTCTGCTCACTAACCTCTCTTCCTACTGAAATAGATCAAGAAAATGCATGACATGTAATACATAACATAAATACCCTAACAGAAATACACAACATACTGTTAATTCTAAGATAAAGTAACAACTGTTTTCACCTCTGACATTTGTAAAAGACACTGACCCCAACATTTTCAATGGCAATTCAAAACTTCCTCTCTACAGAGTGCAGCAAAGACTTTTTGAAAACAAGGTATTCCCACTTTTGCTTTTATACAAAGAAGTTGCTGGTGAAAACAGTATTCTTTCCTATATATACTTTGTAAAACCACTTCTCCCTCAGATGAAAACTGGGAAAGTTTGAGCAGCCTCTAAGCCAATGCCTGCTATGCTATTTATACCCATTTTTAATTAGACTGCAAGGTATGTTCAAACTGTCCATAAGAAATCAGTCTAGTAGCAAAGCTTGACCTTGGCTAGCCGTCCTCTCAATATCACCTACCTATTAAATTTCATCTTGATATTTTACTGCTTGAAGTTTTTAAACTGAAAAGAAATAAGTACGCCAACTTCCCACCTACCAACATTAGCAAATCTAACAACCAGATCTTTTTCTGTCGGAAATCCCAGTTAAAGATATTATTTAAATGAAATTGCAATTTCCAACATTATTTCATACCTAATATTTCTCCTCTTCTCTGATTCCCTCAAATTTCAGTCTGCATTCAATCTGTGAATAGAGGTAAATGTACCCAGCTCATTTCAATGAAAAAACTTTTGCAATAGTAAACACAACAAACATGAAATACTAATCAAATTTCTGGACTTCCAACAAAAGAATGAAAATTATTTTCACAAAAGCTGAATTAATGCTTATTTTATTGGTACAATCATACAGTAACTTGAAGAAACAATGGATATTCACAATTAAGGATCAGGTTTTACAATACAAACTATTCTATTTGCAAAATTTATATTTAATAGTGTGAGACAAGAGAGCTATTATGGCCCTATATCACTCACCTGAGTACCATTGCTTGGAAAGACAAGAAAGAAGGTCAAAATTAAGATCATGGGTCAAGGTCAGTCAAGAACAATTTTGAAATCTGCTAGCAAAACTTGCCACCTTGTCTAAATTTCATCACTGTAGCTACAAAAACAACAAACCTGGTGACCTAACAAGGGTTTTCTACTATTTGACTTGGTGACCTAGTTCTTAAACCCAAATGACCCAGTTTGGAACTAAGCCTAGAGTTCATCAGGACAAACATTCTGACTAATTTCCATGATGATTGGGGGTCAAATGTTGCCTCTAAAGAGTGTTCAAAAGGTGAACCTGGTGTCTGGGTAAATTTTTACACCACTTGACTTAGTTTCAAACTTGACCTAGAGACCAGCAAGACAAACTTCCTGTCTAAATATGATGATGATTGGACTTAAAACATTGAACCTAGAATGTTCACAAGTTAAGTGTTAACAGGAAACAATGACAGATATTAGGCGATCACTATAGCTCACTACTTTGAGCACAAAGTGCTCAGGTGAGCAAATAATAAAATGATTTTCCATTTTACAATAGACAATATTAAAATTACAAATCGTTTTATGGCTACCTCTTTAAATTACAAATTGTTTTATCTTGCTAATATCAAATAGAAGTTGAGGAAAAGGTAATTTCATCTGGGCAAACACGAGATCCATCCCAATGCTGTGGTTTATGATTTTAACCCCTTGCCTGGTAGTATCATCTGGTTCCGAGCTTCTAGTTCTGCAAAACTAGCAGAGCCAGAACAGTTTTACATACTACCAGGACCAAAAGTTTACAATTGGTTCCAAACTTTATTGATGAGAGTAAACATTAGTTTAGGTGACAGCCTACCCTTCCTAATAGCTTACATACAAGCTTTAGGCAAGATGTTCCACTGGTACTTACTGAGACAACTTTATTTAACAACAAACCATTAAGCTTTATGAGAAGTGTAACATTTTATATTACGTTTTCTTTACAAGCAACATTTCACAAAAGTTACATCTATACTGCATTTAAGCATTTAAACTTAGATATCTGTTGCATTCCCCTGATTTTTTGTCTGATACAAGTCAAATACATCATTCTGCCTGTTTATGCCACTATAAAAAGCCAAATTGACCCTAAGTCACTCATCCAAGAAACAGGATTTCTGCTACTGGAGAAGAAGCGGAATTGTCTACGCTTAAGAACAATGGCCCCTGTGTGCAGCAGACCAAAGCAATTTTCAGTTTTAACAAGAGCCATTTTACACATGGTTAATCCCCACGCCGGGAAGAAGTTACCTGAAGGTTGTACTTTCGTACATTTTACTTGGTGAGAGGAAATCCTTAAAAAGCCGTATAGTTATGGTCATGCTGAGTACAGTTTTCAAGTAAGTGGAAAAAGAATAAGGCAATGAAGAGAAGGTTTGCAAAATTATATAGAGATAATGTTTATTATCAGTATAGGTATGATATTTTTCTATTTGACTAACAGAAGGCAAGGTAGAGTTATTGTTCTTGCACACTACACTTCCTACCAATGTGCTTTGTCAGTGTATTAAGTTTGAAAAATGGTAATCCACGTTTCAAATCACTTTTGGAGTTATGCTCTGGAAATTTTTTTCAAGTAATGTTCATATCTGATAAAGGGGATGATATTTTTCTGACTAAAAGTAGCCAGGTAGAGTTATTGTTCTTACACACTGCACTTCCTACCAATGTGCTATGTCAGTGTATTAAGTTTGAAGAAAATCCTTCAAGTACTTTTGGAGTTATGCTCCAGAAATTTTTTTTCAAGCAAATCTGATAAAGGGGAATAACTCTAAAAGTAGGCAAGGTAGAGTTATTGTTCTTGCACACAGCACTTCCTACCAATGTGCTATGTCAGTGTATTAAGTTTGAAGTAAATCCCTCAAGTACTTTTGGAGTTATGCTCTGGACAAAACTTTTAAAGTAAATCTGATAAAGGGGAATAACTCTAAAAGTAGGCAAGGTAGAGTTATTGTTCTTGCACACTGCACTTCCTACCAATGTGCTATATCAGTGTATTAAGTTTGAAGAAAACCCCTCAGGTACTTTTGGAGTTATGCTTCGGACAAAGTTTTTCAAGTAAATCTGATAAAGGGGAATAACTCTAAAAGTAGGCAAGGTAGAGTTATTGTTCTTACACACTGCACTTCCTCCCAATGTGCTCTGTCAGTGTATGAAGTTTGAAGAAAATCGCTCAAGTACTTTTGGAGTTATGCTCTGGACAAATTGGGACGGACGCACGGGCAGACGGACGTACTCACATTTTGATACTTACGTGGCTAGCCTTTTGTTCTCCCCATTGTTCTTTTTAGCCACTTAACAGAAAATAGCCACATAACAGCATTACGGAATGAATGACATCAAAGTAAATGTACTGTTACCTATTGTCTGTATAGCCACTTAAGTACCAGAATGTGAGCATGGACGGACGGACAGACGGATGGAGACCATTTCTAATATCCCCTTCGCCTTCGGCAGGGGGATAAATAAAGGGATCAAGGCAAGGATGTAACAGAAAGTTTGGTGACTTTTCTACAATTTGTTCATAAGAAGAAGCCTTTTAAATAATTTTCTATTTCTAGTAACACTGGCCCCCTTGTGCAGCAGACCGGAACCATTTTACACTTTTTGAAAGGGACAATGTGAGGATACTACAAAACAAGTTTGGCAGCTTTCCTACAATTGGTTCATAAGAAGAAACTCCTCAAAAGCTTTTCTATTTTTAGTAACACTGGCATGTGCAGAAGACTGAAACCGTTACACATTTTTAAACAAGTCAATGCAAGGATGCTACAGAGCAAGTTTTGTTAAAATCTGACAAGTTGTCAAGAGAAGTGAGATATTGACATTATGGCCAACAGACCATGGAAACTAAGTCTTGACAAGCAACCCATACATAATTATAGCTCATCCAGAATGTGCTAAGAACTCAAGAGGGGATGGGAGAGGGGCAGGTTTGTAGGGAGACTAGGGACATCAATAATGTTTACTTCATTACAAAAGGAGACATAAGTTTAAAAGAACAAAATCATTTACCATAATGAATAAAATCCATAAATGATGGACTAACAAGACTGCCTGGTGTTATAATAGGATATCTGACACATCCCTATTGAAACCTATGTCTAACAATTGCTTTCCCTACCCTATCAAAATTGGCTCCAGTCAACTTGAATACTAACATATAATAGAAAAATATCTTCCAAGAATTCAGGATTCCAAAATACTTGACTTCCTCCCTATTGTTGCCATCACCTCAGCATGCATTGTTTGTCTACTAAACACTTCATTAGAAAAGGTATGTAAAGAGTTTTAAAGTGGCTGTCTCAAGAAGATTTTAAATTTGATACATTTTGTGGTTACTATAGAGTAACTCCTCTTCATACATAATTACAAACACTCACAAAATTTGGCTACCAATTTAGAGTTTTTCTGCATTTTTTTCACAGATCAACATTAATTTTGTTGAGCAATCTTGGTAGGTTACACAAGAATATGTTTGCACTAGCAGAGCTACAAAAAACCCTCACCCCTGGCTTTTTATGCCCCAACAGTGTTGATGCTGTCGCCCAACGCTTCATACACTTTTGAAAACTTTCACAGGTGAACTAACTTGATGTGAAGGTGGTATTGAGCAAAAAAAGAGACTTGTCTGCAATCAGTTTAAACCTGAATAATGGCCCTTTTTTACATTCAGCATAATACCGTGTGTGTCCATTCTCTAAAAGCATTTTGATGATCTGCTTATCTACAACCTTTTTTTTCCAACATAGTGATTTTTTCTTGCTGTGGGATCCAGTGTATGTTACATTTTATCTCCATTCAATCTACAGCTTCTAAGCTATTTCTCTTGTGATCCATTCATAGTTTTCATGCTTGGACAAATGCTGAGAATTTATCTCATTCATTCAGAGCAACATATGTTTCCGCTGTACATTTTTATGTGCAAAATAAAAACCTTTCTTGTCAGTGTTTTGTTTCATCTTGCAAAACAAAAGTAGAGGAAATACCCTCAGACTGCATTTTTTATGAAGGGAATCCTGTTGAAACTTTCTATTCCTGTGTACCCAAGATTAGGGCTCTCACTGATTTTGTCTAATGGACCTATTGATATGGTTTAGTGCATTATGAACAATACTGATAATGTGTTGTCCACAATACTGATATGGTCTAATGCACTATCCATAATACTGATATGGTCTAATGCCTTGTCCACAATACTGATATGGTTAAATGTCTTGTCCACATTACTGATATGATCCAATGTGTTATACACAATACTGATATGGTCTAATGCCTAATCCACAATACTGATATTATCCACAATACTGATATGGTCTAATGCCTTATTTGCACTACTGATATTATCCACAATACTGATATGGTCTAATGCCTTGTCCACAATACTGATATGAACCAATGTGTTGTTCACAATACTGATATGGTCCAATGTGTTGTCCACAATACTAATATGGTATAATGCCTTATCTGCAATACTGATATGGTCTAATGCCTTATTCGCAATACTGATATTATCCACAATACTGATATGGTCTAATGCCTTGTCCACAATACTGATATTATCCACAATACTGATATGGTCTAATGCCTTATCCACAATACTGATATTATCCACAATACTGATATGGTCAAATGCCTTGTCCACAATACTGATATTATCCGCAATACTGATATGGTCTAATGCCTTGTCCACAATACTGATATTATCCGCAATACTGATATGGTCTAATGCCTTATCCACAATACTGATATTATCCACACGCTAATGCCTTATCCTCAATCTGATATGGTCTAATGCCTTATCCACAAACGAATTATCCACAATACTGATATGGTCTAATGCCTTATCCACAATACTGATATTATCCACAATACTGATATGGTCTAATGCCTTATCCACAATACTGATATTATCCACAATACTGATATGGTCAAATGCCTTGTCCACAATACTGATGTTAACCTTATCCACAATACTGATATTTTCCACAATACTGATATGGTCTAATGCCTTATCCACAATACTGATATTATCCACAATATTGATATGGTCTAATGCCTTATCCCCAATGTTGATGTAACAAAAGTATCAAGGATACACTGGTTATTGACAATAATTCTCAGTCTTCTAGTATATGCAAATATATTCTATTAGAAATACAAACCACAATATGAGCATGTAACATTCATCATCAAAACATGGTTAAACAGTGGATCTACAATGACTATTGAATAGACAACATTATGCAAAACTTGACCAAACTTTTTAAATATTTCAGTTTTTTGTTGATTACTATTTTCAAACTGTGTATTGATTATCTACTGAAGGAAAATATCAACAATACATCAATATTGCTTTTACTAATGACAGCACTACCTTCAACTACCATCTTATAACTAAATGAAAGGGAGAAAACTTTAACATGCCCCCAGTCAAATAATATATGTCACTTGATTAACATAGAAATTCCTCTGAACTGAATAAACAAGAATGAATAAAATATGAATGACATTACTTTAAATACTACAATGATTCAAGAATGTCATATTTCACAAACTTGTAATTGAGACACAGGAAGTAACAAGACATTTGTAGTTGCAACATAAGTATGTAAAGTAAGCTTGATGAAAGGCTTGCTGGATTTCAGAACAGTACATTAGCACTGAAGGAACAAACACTTGCTGGATTTCAGAACAGTACATTAGCACTGAAGGAACAAACACTTGCTGGATTTCAGACCAGTACATTAGCACTGAAGGAACAAACACTTGCTGGATTCAGAACAGTACATTAGCACTGAAGGAACGAACACTTGCTGGATTTCAGAACAGTACATTAGCACTGAAGGAACAAACACTTGCTGGATTCAGACCAGTACATTAGCACTGAAGGAACAAACACTTACTGGATTTCAGACCAGTACATTAGCACTGAAGGAACAAACACTTGCTGGATTTCAGACCAGTACATTAGCACTGAAGCTGGATTTCAGAACAGTACATTAGCACTGAAGGAACAAACACTTGCTGGATTTCAGAACAGTTCATTAGCACTGAAGCTGGATTTCAGAACAGTACATTAGCACTGAAGGAACAAACACTTGCTGGATTTCAGAACAGTTCATTAGCACTGAAGGAACGAACACTTGCTGGATTTCAGAACAGTACATCAGCACTGAAGGAACAAACACTTGCTGGATTTCAGAACAGTGCATTAGCACTGAAGGAACAACACTTGCTGGATTTCAGAACAGTACATTAGCACTGAAGGAACAAACACTTACTGGATTTCAGAACAATACATTAGCACTGAAGGAACGAACACTTGCTGGATTTCAAAACAGTACATTAGCACTGAAGGAACAAACACTTACTGGATTTCAGAACAGTACATTAGCACTGAAGGAACAAACACTTACTGGATTTCAGAACAGTGCATTAGCTCTGAAGGAACAAACACTTACTGGATTTCAGAACAGTACATTAGCACTGAAGGAACGAACACTTGCTGGATTTCAGAACAGTACATTAGCACTAAAGGAACAAACACTTGCTGAATTTCAGAACAGTTCATTAGCACTGAGGGAACAAATACTTACTGGATTTCAGAACAGTACATTAGCACCAAGGGAACAAATACTTGCTGGATTTCAGAACAGTACAAGCACTGTAGGAACCAACACTTGCTGGATTTCAGAACAGTACAAGCACTGAAGGAACAAATGCTTGCTGGATTTCAGAACAGCACACACACTGTAGGAATTAACACTTGCTTGATTTCAGAAAAGTACAAGCACTGTAGGAACAAGCACTTGCTGGATTTTAGAAAAGTACAAGCACTGTTGGAACAAACACCTGCGGGATTTCAGAAAAGTACAAGCACTGTAGGAACAAACACTTGCTGGATTTCAGAAAAGTACAAGCACTGTAGGAACAAACACTTGCTGGATTTCAGAAAAGTACAAGCACTGTAGAAACAAACACATGCTGGATTTCAGAAAAGTACAAGCACTGTAGGAACAAACACTTGCTGGATTTCAGAAAAGTACAAGCACTGTAGAAACAAACACTTGCTGGATTTCAGAAAAGTACAAGCACTGTAGGAACAAACACCTGCGGGATTTCAGAAAAGTACAAGCACTGTAGGAACAAACATTTGCTGGATTTTAGAAAAGTACAAGCACTGTAGGAACAAACACTTGCTGGATTTCAGAACTAGACCCCTATCCTCTCTAATAAACTTTCTCATATAAGAGTCTGGTTGGTAGAAGGGCTCAAACCAATGACCCTCAAGCAGTAAGAGGTTATAGTGATTACAAGTCAGAGACAAACAGCTCAACAAAAGATTGTCAATTCAGACAGCAGTATTCTAATATTAAATCCCAGTATAGTAGTCTAACACTGCACATACATTATGGTGCATAACAAGTCCTACTTTTGGGGGAGAAAGTATAAGAATTGTAAGATGCTAGCTCACAATTTCAAACTCTACTGACATTATGACCACACATTTGTTATAATGTTCCAATGCTATTTTTTTCCAATTTCTGGGTTCAAGGAAGCATAAAACTTCATTCACAGTCTAGATTAAACTAGAATTATTTACAAACCTGAATAAACCCAACTTTGTCACTGATTCTACCATTACATTATCATTCAATTATGGCATACTAATTTGAAATTTGTTTTGAAGTTCAAACACATAGTATAGTCAAATGACCTTTGATCCCAAAGTGTGACCTTGACATTGAATCAGTATGGCTTAAACATGCCTAAATATGCACATTGCCCATGACCTTGATATGGTAGACATATGACCCAGATTTCAAGTAGATAGTCTCATGACCTTTAACCCCTAACTGTGACCTTGACCTTGATCATCTCCAAGAATATGGGTTTTGCACATCATTGGATACAAAAAACATATGAACCTCAATTGTCACCTTGACCTTGAGCTGACTAAGCTGTTTCAAGATAAAAGGGTTTTAGGGGATAAGCAAAACAATGGACCAACAACCAACAGGATGGTGGTTCCTATTATACTCCTGCCCAAACCAGCAATAACTTGCAATGTCAAATATTTTATGATCAGGGCTATATTGTAATCTTACACCTACTTCAACAATGTAAATATTTCAGATTACTTTTTGAAATTGTGGGCCACATCAATCAAGTCAAAAGGAGAAAATGATCATAAACCTTTCCCAACAGTGAAGCTATTCATAGATAATTTAGAGCGATTTCTTTTTCTTTTATTTCTGAATTTTAAAGAAACTACTTCAATGAATTTTTTTTGTTCATCATATGCAAGAGCAATTAGTAATGGATAAACTCACATTAAGAAAATGCATCATTTTCTTGTTTCATAATATTACATACTTTTCAATTCAGTCATTTGCTGAGGAAAAATGAACCTCTTATTGTATGAATAATTTATATTTGACTTTTTTAGCTCCAGAATAACTCTGGTAAAAAGTTGAACTGCAAAACTGGTACAAAAGTTCAGTAAAACAA
Organism: Saxidomus purpurata; assembly: GCA_022818135.1. Classification (NCBI taxonomy): domain Eukaryota; kingdom Metazoa; phylum Mollusca; class Bivalvia; order Venerida; family Veneridae; genus Saxidomus; species Saxidomus purpurata. The sequence continues at coordinate 319,000 of JAFMSR010000042.1, forward strand.
TGAATGTATTTACATCTGACCTATATAAAGCAAATAATTACAATTTCTAATTATGTATTGTGCTATTAATAACAAATATCTGCAGGCACAACTAATTAAAATTTTCATTTTAATTAGGCTAAAATTATTTAACCCTTTTTTTGCCACTAGTCTAAATTGTTTTTCAGCAGTCAATGCTAAAACAGCCTTTAGTATCCATATAGAACAGAAAGATATGAAAATAAGAGAAATGGTAATAGAAATATTGAGAATAATTCAAATAAAAAACAAGAGGGCCATGATAGACTTATATCACTCACCTGAATACAAGTCACTTGCCTGATGGGTGTGGTCAATTCTGACCCAAAAGGCATGATTTGAACAAAGAAGGTGGAAGACCACTAGACAATGTTACATACCAAATAGGTTTTCAAATATATGTCTTTGAAAAACAAGTGACCCCCTGGGCGAGGCCAATATTGACCCTAAAGGTATGATTTGAACAAACTTTGAAAAAGTCTACTAGGTAATGCTATATGCTACATATCTAAGCTCTAGGCCCTGTGGTTTCAGAGAAGAGTTTTAAAGTTTTTCCTATATAAGCCTATACAAGTCATAATTTGAACAATCTTGGTAGACGTCCACTAGACAATGATACATGCCAAATATCTAAGCTCTAGGCCTTGTGGTTTCAGAGAACAAGATTTTTAAAGTTTTTCCTATATAGCCTATGTAAAACCAAGTCCCCCCCCTTAGCGAGGTCAATTTTAACCCTGGGGTCATAATTTGAACAATCTTGGTAGAGGTCCACTAGACAATGCGACATGCCAAATATCTAAGCTCTAGGCCTTGTGGTTTCAGAAAAGAAGATTTTAAAAGTTTTTCCTATTTGTTGCCAAAGCAACAAGAGTTCTTCATGGAATGGAGTTCTTTCGTCAACTTTGATAGAGCTTCATGAAAGGAACATCACTGCTAAGCTTCATCAACATTGGCCCAGTGGTATCAGAGAAAATGTCGTTTGAAGGCAGTGGTGGACGGACAATGTACAACGGACCCAGGACAGTGAACAAGAGGGCCAAGCTGGATCTAAGTCACTCATCTGAGCAAGTTGTACAGCTGGAATTCATGTCATTAAGACTTGGTGCTTTTACCATGCAAGTACCCCGTAGTATTGTCTAGTACTTTAGCAAAACCAACTAAAAGGTTTTTCTCTATTTAGTTACAGCAGCCTCTATTTGCGCTGGAGCAGAACCATTTTCTTTTTTTTTTTTTTTTTTGGAAGGGTCCAATAAAAGGATGCTACAGAGTTAGTTTAGAGACATTCTATCCATTGTTGCATGAGCAGAAGCTGTTTGAAGGTTTTTAATTTTTAGTACAGCAGCCCGTGTGCACTGGACTGGAACCATTTACTGTTTCTTGAAAGGGAACGATGCTTGGATGCTACAGAGCAAGTTTGGTGATATTCCATCCAATGGTTCATGAAAGGAAGCTTTTAAAAGGTTATTCCATTTTTAGTAACAGTGGACTGTGTGTGCACTTGGATGCTACAGAGCAAGTTTGGTGATATTCCATCCAATGGTTCATGAAAGGAAGCTTTTAAAAGGTTATTCTATTTTTAGTAACAGTGGACTGTGTGTGCACTTGGATGCTACAGAGCAAGTTTGGTGATATTCCATCCAATGGTTCATGAAAGGAAGCTTTTAAAAGGTTATTCCATTTTTAGTAACAGTGGACTGTGTGTGCACTGCACCAGAACCATTTCCTATATTTTAAAACAGGTCAATGCAAGGAAGAGCAACTTTGGTTTAAATCTGAGATGTAGTTTCCAAGAGACAAGCTTTAAGTGAAAATGTTGAAAATGCAGACCCGCACTGAAAGCTCACCCAGTCTTCGGCTCAAAGAGCTAAAAAACAAAATAATGTCCACTAATACTATGCATTCACAGACACAGGACCTTGAAATAGACAGGTTATTCCTCACAGATCTGGAATAACATATTCCTGTTTTCTGTTGTTTCTACCCATGTAATCCAGGAATGGTCTGTACATCCCTGCTGTCCGAGCATTTTATTCAGTCTGTAACTTTTCCCTATGCTACATGCAAGCTATTGACAAATCAAGCTTTAGAAAGCAGGCAAGGGCAAATAATTAGTAGCCATTACAGTCGACTTAGCTATTCCCCCATTACCGGGTCCTTCACCAAGTTGTTCAACCATAGTTTGTTTATTGAAATGTAAAAACAGAATACAGTCACTCATTTTTAAAGCCATCATACAAGCATAATTTACTCAAATTGTTTGACATGTGGATTTAAAACATAACTAGTGAACGAAAATCATCTTATTAAATTTGTTTGTACTATACCTTATTAATTACACAAGCGTACAAAATGTGCCAGCAACTAATTGCCTGATCGAGCTAACGGGTGTAAATTGCACTATTATTGTGCTGAAGGGACTGACAAGGAGTTCGAGAGTTCCAGCCATCGGTATTCGAGCCATCCGCAGTAGAACAATAAACATAAAGAACACTAAAGTTTGGGACCGGAAGAGGTGTTCGAGCGATCGGGGGTGTTCGAAGGATCCAGTTTCAAGGGAATGAGAGTCGAATGTACAAATGTATATGTTTTAACAACTGAACTCGGCTTTCTCACTATATTAGCTTAAATATTTACACTTTCGTGTTAGTTCACAGACAAATTGAGTAATCTCAATGTACAGAAATTGGTTTAAAGAAAGCACAATCATGATGACACCATCTCAGTCAGCAATTTTCATTACTAGTGCCCATTTACAGCTTGGTGGACTAGGGCATGTGTGGTATCAGTTGTCTTGCCCAAAGAAACACCTCAAATGACCTAATCATGGAACAACCTCAGTCTTCTTCTATCAAGCCAACATCATGACCACTAAATCACTGACATCCATGGTTGGAAGAAAGTCAGCGTACACCGTTGAAATACGGTCCTATATTAAGAATCGTTGTATTCTTGGCATAGGGTGTAAAGACATTTTTGATGAATATGTTCTGTTTATGGGCATAATGAAATGTCTTTTTTTTTGACAGTTTCTCATTGGTTTAAGAAATTAAAATGTGGGTTAGTTTCAACAGAAGATGCACCACATGGCCGTCAGCCGAAAACAGCAACATCTGCCAAGATGGTTGCTAGAGTGAAAGAAACAGTGGCTACTGATGCAAGATACACTGCTAGGCAAATAGCTAGTATGGTTGGTATCTCATTAGGAGTAGGTCATGCAATTCTGAAACATAATTTGAAAATGAGAAAGATCTGTGCTAGATGGATTCCCCATCTGTCGACAGATGAGCATAAAAAGGACGCGTGCAAAGTGCAAAAATGTTGCTTAAACAGTTTCCAAATTACAATGCATGGTCTTCTGCAAATGTCGTCACTGGTGACGAGACACAGGTTCACTTTTTTGAGCCTAAACGAAAGATTCAGAACAAAATATGGGCAACAAAGTCTGGCAAAAGACCATGCATTGCAAAGCGGACCACGAGTGTCGTCAAGAAGGTAATGTATGCTATATTCTTCACAAATCAGGGTCCTGCCATTCAGGTTGCTGTACTTAAAGGCAAATCCATAAATGCGAAGTTTTACAAGACAAAAGTTCTTTGAAAACTGAAGAAATATTTCATAAATCGCGGACCTGCAACTGGTTTGGCCAATGTCAGATTGCTACATGACAATGCATCATCGCACAATGCGTCTATTGTACAAGACTTTCTGAAGCAGGAAAAGGTTGTTATGCTCCCTCACCCTCCATAATCGCCTGACCTTGCCCTGTGTGACTTCTTTTTGTTCCCAAGGTTCAAAAAATACCTTTCTGGTCGAAAATCTGCCCAGCACAATTACTTCGGTTCAGCAATATTCCACTGTCTTCATATACTTCGAGGGGACAAAATAAAATTTTCATGGAAATCTACCAAGGATACATTTTTATGTGCTTAGATGCATTCATATTTGAACATTCCTCATATATCAATATGTCAAGTTGATTTTGAGTAACTCCTGCGACAAAAAGCAGAGTTTAAAACTAAAGGCTTACAACTCACATGCAACTTTGCCCATTCAGGTCTCACAAAATGTACCAATCTAACCTCATGCAGACCCTTTGAATCGGGCATTCGTGGAAAGGGGAGACAATTCAGTAGGCATTAGAGTGGATGGAAATAATTCCCTAGACAGGCATAATTGGGAATTCTATCATCTCATCTAAGTAATAAAAACAGGCAATTTACAAACCAATTCATCAAATATTGACAATACTGGTACATACAAAATACCATTGATCATGAAATGGAAGTCTGTAATATTCATGGAAAATAACTCCAGCTCATTAAATGCTACTTGATGACTTATCAAAGGGAAACAACCAAGGAATGACTGTCAGGAATATATCTGAGGATAAAGGAATACGGATTTAATGATACTTAGTAGGGTTGTGTATATTCCACCTACATACCATACCATACATTATTTAGATACTCGCAATTCATATATCAATTTAGATACATTTATGCAATTGTACAAAAATATAGATAAATCACAGAAAAAGGAGACCAAGTTGGCCCTGAAGTCGCTCATGTGAGCAGGCTAGATTTCTATTGGTCAATACGGTTATTAATGTGACCAAAAACTGTGTAGAACTGAATGTATCTGAATATATCTCTAGTACTCTAAGGTACGACAGTACTCTATAGAAATTAAATACTATTTTAGTACTGTAGAGTAATTTCAGTAATTATTAACAGTGTTCTATGCTAAATATCTAAGCTTTAGGCCTTGTGATTCCAGAGAAGAAGATCTAAGTTTTTCCTATTTGTTGCCATAGCAACCAGAGTTCTGATTTGAATGGAATTCTTTGAATAACTTTGATAGAGCTTCATGCAAGGAACATCCCTGCAAAGTTTCATCAGCATTGGCCCAGTGGTTTCAGAGTCGTTTGAAGGAAATGGTGGACAGACGGACGACAGACGACAGACGACGTACGACGGACCCCGGACCTAGAGTGATCCCAATAGCTCACTCTGGCACTCAGCTATAACACAATAATTCCCAGGTCCAGAGAAACTATTTTCTATGTTTATTAGCTCAGTTACAAGGAGTCAGTATCATGCGAAAATATCTTGTAAATTGATTCAAAATTTTCATTTATCTATTTGATTTATGATTCAGCAATAACGTTTAGATATTTTTGAAACGAAATTTGTCAGTATTGCAACATCCAACAGACCTTAGTTCCATTATGAAATAACATCCGTTCCAGCGGTGTTAGTCGTTTAATAAACAATGATTTGGAGTACTGATACGCAGTAATTAGCCACGAAGGCCGAAGGCCTGAGTGGTTTATAACTGCGCATCAGTACGACAAATTATTGTTTATTAGACAATAACAACGCTGAAAAGGATGTTATTTCGATTCTAACATGACCAGATATTACAAAAGGTGAATAAATGCAAAGCTTTATTTTCTACGCGAACGCTCATTTAACGTCATGCGGCGCAATATGACGTCATGTTTACAGCATATCGGTTCCCGCGTTGTTTATGGTTTAATATAACATAATTTTTCTACTCTTTGTATATAGAGACAAAATCGTAAGTCATGTTAGAATTCCTTTCGAACCATTATGTATTGCTTTCAACTGGAGCCACTTAATTCTATCAGACTAGAACCATTCCATCGAAGCAGACCGAACCAACTGGAACCGTTAAATCCATCAGACTGGAACCATTCCATTGCAGCAGACTGGGTCCATTTGAATCCAGCAGACTGGGTCCATTTGAATCCAGCAGACTGGAACCATTCTATTGCAGCAGACTGGGTCCATTTGAATCCAGCAGACCAGAACCATTCTATTGCAGCAGACTGGGTCCATTTGAATCAAGCAGACCAGAACAGTTCTATTGCAGCAGACTGGGTCCATCTGAATCCAGCAGACCAGAACCATTCTATTGCAGCAGACTGGGTCCATTTGAATCAAGCAGACCAGAACAGTTCTATTGCAGCAGACTGGGTCCATTTGAATCAAGCAGACAAGAACAGTTCTATTGCAGCAGACTGGGTCCATTTGAATCAAGCAGGCCAGAACAGTTCTATTGCAGCAGACTGGGTCCATTTGAATCAAGCAGACCGGAACTACTTGCATCATAACCAGCAGATTTGTAACAACTTCCGGAAAAAGTTTCATTTACAAAAGCTGACTTTCAATACTGGCTCCTACAACTGGACACTTTTCATACACATTTTACGACAACTCTGATAATTTTTGTATCAAGCAATCAAAATTTTACCAGTAGCAAGTTTGGTTCTTCTCCAAAACGAAAAGCTAATTAATGTTAACTCATAAGACTAGATCAATCACACGAGGACCGGCTGAGGGATTACCATATTGCTATATTTTGTTGACTAACTGTACCATGTTTCTGGACAGGTAGTTCAAATAGATTTGTTTTATTGTGATGTTAGCTTTTAAATTATGTTAACTGTTTCAATAATTCGACATTATATTTTTTTTTCTGGGCTTCACCCAGATATTGCATTTGCACATTCTGTAAGTTTCCACTCCCACCCTCCCCCACGACAATGTATACATGCTTTCAGTGAATGAAAAAGTAAATGGTGAGATTTCTGGTCAAATAGTCATATGATTGTAAATATGAACAAAATATTGACGCATTTTCACGAGTGTCCGGTTTGAACTGTTTCAGTATAAAAATATAAGTATAATGCTGAAAAAAAAAAGAATGAACATGAAAAAAAATTACTACACACTGAAAAGTTCTTACAAATAAAACAATGGCAACAATTTATATGCATTACTTAGGAGTACAGCATTCAATTCTGGTATCTAGGTAATAAGCGGAAAACATCAACACCTTTGATTATGCAAGAGTAAAATGATTTACTGGTTTGACATTTTCTGTTGTCATGTTTTTACATTAAATCATTTTGTGATTTCCCCAGTCTGCTGAAATATGTGGGGATATCACCTGAATAGGTTGTCAAAGAGAACATACAACAAAAACAACTCCCTACTCTACATTCTTGCAGGAAAAAGAATTCCAGGACTTCAGTTAATCTGCAAAAAGTGTATTAATTGAGCCATGCTGTAGGAAAAACTAAATCTTTGGTGTCCCAACTAGTACAAGAAGATTTACCCGTGAACTTGTATAGTGTAATCTATACCAATGTTAATAAATAACCTAGTTACCTCCCTTCAATCGCTGAACACCATTTCCTGTATATTCCAGTTATGGAAGGAATCGGTGATCGAGACATAATTATAATTCCAGAAAACATTGTATTAATGTCTATTTTCAGTTAATGTCATTCAATTTACTTATTTCCTGGACAATGCCACATACAGCCAGTGCGAATAAAAAGGATGTACTCAGGTTTGTGGGAAATTTTGCCTGACGTTTGCAAGGAGAATGTTGTACTAGTATGCTTGTGACCCTGAAGTTCATACCTACTAATACCCAACATCCGTGTTCTCTAAAGGGGCTCAGTTAACTAGAAAGGCATTTGGATAAGTAAGGTAACAAGTAACGAGGGTCAAACGTATCAAGTACAGGCCGTAATAATTGTTGATGGCAAGGGTGCTGACAAGACAGCCCATGGAGGCCAACTAAAAGACAGACAGGGTTTTCTTGCAATGTGACGTCTCTTTCCCAAACATAGCATCTAAAGAACGTTTGTTTTTTATACTAAAATGCATCATTTCGATAAGTTTGTTTTTAAATATCTAATTCAAAGTGCAAGACGGTATATGCAAGAAAAAGTTTCTTCCATGAGATACTTGGTTAAGATGGAAATATCTGTCACTTCGGGTAACTGTTTCACGGGGAACTCGGGGGCAGAGCCTCATTCCTGCCAAAACAGTTACCCTCAGTGAAGGATATTTCGTTCTGAACCCCGTGCTCATATAAGAAACTAATAATATACCACAGAGAGTACACAACATGTAATTGAAGTATTAATTCTATACAAAATACATGTATAACAAAATTAACTACACCTATCACTAAATGTGATTAATACCCCCAAAAGACTGCTTTATAAACTGAGGAAGTTCGTAGTAACAGAATACCTTGCAAAAAAAACTAAAATAGATATTGTTCTTGGCAATAACTCTGTAATTAGTCAAGATACAGTTATGGTTCTTGTACACTGCACTTCCTCTCATTGTGCTGGACCATTGTATGAAGTTGTATTGCATTCCAATCAGCAGTTTTCAAATTATGCTCTGCTACAAGGAAAACTAACAAAGGGCAATAACTCTGTAATCACTCAAGATAGAGTTATGGTTCCTGTACACTGCACTTCCTCTCAATGTACTTGACCATTGTATGAAGTTTAATTGAATTCCAACCAATAGCTTTCAAGTAATGCTCCGGACAAGGAAAAATAACTAAGGGCAATAACTCTGTAATGAGTCAAGAAAGAGTTATGGTTTTTGTGCACTGCACTTCCTCTCAATGTTCTTGACCATTGTATGAAGCTGTATTGAATTCCAACCAGTAGTTTTCAAGTTATGCTCTGGACAAGGAAAGTGCAACAGACCGCCTGACCGACCGCCCAACACTCACAGACCAACCACCAGGTGACTCCTATATACCCCACCAAACTTCGTTTCGGGGGTATAATAAGTAAAATTTTGGATGTCTCTGAACAAGGTCATGTGTGTAAATCAAGTATGTAAATTTATTCAAAATATTCAAAATGTTTTACAAGTATTTCGAGTTACTACGCAAGGCGTTACACTTTTCATCGTTTATGATGCTGCAACCAGATAAGATTGGTTACGTTTTCAATACAACAGCTTACAAATAGTAAAAAATATCATTTTTAAGAAAAATGCTTATACAGGACTAGGATAACTGGACCAGTGCCTGCGAATGTTAGCAGAAGAACACATAGAATTTTCTGCAGTTTAACAAGATTGGTTGGTTTATGCACAGCAAGGCAGGGTTACAATTTTATCAAGATTAAGCCGTTACCAAGGAATTGCTAAGAATATGTTATAGTTCCAGTTTTAGCAGAAATGGCAGGAAATATACAGCTGAGATGAAATGAATTTCTGTAATTGATCACCAGGGGTGCCCTCATGAAATGATACCAGGATGAAAGACTCAAAAATATTTTTACACAAACTATCCTTTTGACTACAAACACCTGTTTTGAAACAATTTTTCATACTGCACTGAATTTTAAAAGCTGAAACTTATTTTTAAGCATCTTCTCTAATATGTACTGTGTCCTGTAGAGAAAATGGTTGTATCTAAGTAGTCATTTTGGTAACATCAAGAGTAAACTTTACAAATCTGAAGTAATCTGAACACTGAAAAGTAATTAAATGTTTATTTTCAATTGTTTTGAGGCAAAATGGTCAAGTTCACATGATCATTCTAGGTAGGGAGTGTCTAGCAGTCTCTGTAGAGCATGCAAGTTATTCAACTTTTCCAGCAAAAGTCAAAAGAATTTTACTTTTCCAGAGTGAACGAGTCTTTAGTGTAAAAGTATAGGTCTTGTTTATGAGTAGTAATAATTATTGCAATTAAGTAAAAACTAAAGGTAGTCAGGGTAGAGAAAAGGAATATGTCTGCCAGTGTCTAAGGTCAAAAACAAAATTCAGGACTAGGAAAAGGGCAGCTACTGTCAGGGTTAAGACCAAGCAGTAGTCAGGGCTAAAAACTGGCAAACCAGTGAACAAAGACCACTGAAAGGAAGAAGACATGATGGTCTTTTGACAGGTGGTCTTTATTCAAGGTGTTTCCACAACAGCTGAAATAGTGCAGTTTTCTCCCTTCTCGTTTGTCTTCATAGGAGATGGTCTATATTTGATGGTGGTCTATAACACAGGTTTGACTGTATAATGTAGTAACTCTCATTCATATCGAGGTGATCAAGCCATGTAAGAAGAAAAGTTAATATGAACAATAATTAATACTATCACTTAGCCTTATAGAGAGGCTTGTAAACTTATAAAATTACAGCGGACAAATTTATTTTGTTGCAGTAACAAGCAATGGTTATGTAATATTATTATTTTCTATGAAGTTTTATTAAGCCAACACTAGACAAACCCGGGGAAAATCAAAATAAGTTGTATTATATGCATTAATATTTCCCATAGCACATCTTTCCCAGAGCAATCTGTGGTTGTTGCAACAAATCCATCAAATTACTCCCCATATTAAACTGGTCTGCCCACAAATATGGTTATAATCCTATGCATGCATGCTGCAAAAACACGAAGGAATATTCAGGATATTACTCTCCAAAGACCAAAATTATAGAAATACATTAAAGAAATATACGCACTATTCTATTGAAAGACTTTCCCTTAATAAAACAAGATATATATTGACTGGTAACAAACAGTATCTATATCCAGGAGACAAAATGTATTATTTTGACTTTTCACATCATTTAGCACTGTTTAGCAGACAACGGGTCAATCAGTTTGTCTGACAAGAGCACTTTTCCACGGAGAGTCATGATTTAGTTGAAACAAACGGGGACGAGTCTATCCAGCATCTTTCATTGATCAATAATATTGTCTAGAACACAATGTCTCGTCACTCAGACAAATGACTGGCCAGTAAGCTGCGGATAATTACGGCAATCTACACTGGCAGATTGTCCATTGTTATAAATATACTGTCTCTTTCCATTATTTCTATCAGTAATATGCAGTTAAGAGTTGTATTTCGCAAACCTCTAGTCATATATTGCTTTAAATGCAAGCTAAACTGAAACTTACGGTACTGTCTTTCTTCTAGACCAGTGCATACAGGATCTCTTAAAACCATGATTTTAGACCATACTTAAAGAACAATTTACCTTAACTACAAAACACGAGGGCCATTCTGACACTATATTGCTAACCTGAATACCATATTCCCCTTCACGCCAAAGTGACAACAAGTTTGTCCTATAACTCATAAAGAGTGTGGTAAATTTTGATCCCTGGGGCATGATTTGAACAAACTTGGTACAGGTCCACTTGACAATGCTACATACTAAATATCTAAGCTCTAGACCTTGTGGTTTTGCAAGTTTTTCCTTAACAAGTCTATGTAGATAAGTAAGACAAGTGACACCTTAGTAGTGGTCAATTTTGGGGGCAAGTTTTTAATCTATAAATTAATGTAAAACATGTGACCCCCGCACTGGATCAATTCATGATTTGAACAAACTTTGTATGAGACCACTTAACAATGCTACATACCAAATATCTAAGCTTGTGACCTTGTGGTTTTGGGAGAGTTTCCATTACGGCCAGAGTTTTTTTATTTTTCGTTTTACGGGAGCGCCGTACCTAAATATTGCAAAACCCAAATAAGAAAAAGATTCAAATTCTTAACTTTATTTTTATTTTTTCCGCCGCCCGTTGCTTCGATCTTCGATAGAAAATAAAATTTAGTGTTATTTAACCTAACGCTAATTTCACAACAGCGTTTCTCCAAGTATTTTGGAGTGATTTCGCGTGAAGTAATTATTAATTAAAATATTGGTAAAACACACTTGTAAAAGCAACCTGTTGATTTTAGATCCATTGAATCACAAATATCGAATCAGACATCGCCGTTGACGTTTTTCGTTGAGAATCCCTGCTACTGTATACTATCACAGCGTTATGTTGTTTTTTTATTGTTTCAAAAAGTATTGAGTTATTTCTTTGTCAGAACCTAAAATATTTATCACCTTTATGTTGATTTAAAATATTTATTTCCGTTAAAAAATCGCTGTCCCTTAGCATTGTCACTCGCGATAGGTGTGAAGAATATGGCCTGTCGTACTAATCCAGTCAATTATGAAATTGTTGGCAAATCCAAGCTGTGTGACACCGCTGACTGAGTTGTGAATGCAAAAGTATTTATCAATTAACATTTCCAATTGTTCTGTATTTAAATCAAAACGTTCTGTTTTAAAGAAAATCGCGGCGTTCCAGCGTGTCCGTATTTTTCCTGTCATTCATCAACTGTCAAAGCCAACGCTTTTCAGTAACAATTTTCTGCTATTTATTTTAATGAATAACTTTTGCCGAAATATTTATTTTTACTGCAACCTCTTTTATTCATAAAGATAAAGCCGCAGGTGTCACGAGATCAAAGAACAAACGCCGACGCACATTGTACAATGTGAGTTTTGTTTGATCTTAGTGAAGCAGGCGGCATCAAACAGACCGAGATGACATGAAAAAGTTATTCTAGACAATAGTCTGATAATTTTGGATTATAGAAATAATAGTTTGGAATAGATAATGTTATTAGTAAGTTTTATTTTCGGTGTTAAAATATATTGAACACGCTATACAAATGTACGTCGGTCGGCAAATATTTTTGAATGTAACACGCATACAACTCAAAAACATTTCACATGTAGACACATTTCTACCAGCTAAATAAATTTGATTTTTATGTCCCGTTTACCTGAAAAATCACGCGAAGTGACGCGATTTTACTCCCGCGAAGTGACGCGATATTTCTCCGTACGCAAAGTCAGTTCACTCGAAGTCATGTTATTTGTCTCTGAGTTACTCCCGCGAAGTGTGGAGTTCGCGTTTTTGCATAATCCTCCAGGCCTGTACTGTACGTCTGTAACAACTTGCGTCTGAAGAAAAAACAAGAGGGCCATGATGGCCCTGTATCGCTCACCTGTCTACCATTGGCAAAAATAAAAAGGTTATTAATAGCAGAAAGGATCAATTTTTACCTTTGGCTCATGATACCCTCTTAATAAGCCTATGTAAAATCAAAAGACCCCCAGGCAGGGTTAATTTTGACCCTGAGGTCAGGATTTGAACAATCTTGGTAGAGAGTCAATTATTGCCACATGATGAATATCTAAGCTCTAGGCCTCATTTTTTTGCTGTCTGATCATGATCTGCACTGTAAGCTATTCATTGTATGTTGGCTGGTCATGATCTGCACTGTCAGCTTTTTATTTTTTCTGTCTGATCATGATCTGCACTGTTTGCTATGCATTATTTAGCTGTCTGATCATGATCTGCACTTTCATAATTTAGCTGTCTGATCATGATCTGCACTTTCATTATTTTGCTGTCTGATCATGATCTGCACTTTCTGACAAATTTCAAGGATATCTGGGCTGAAAATGTAACATCTAGAGTGTTAACAAGGTTTTTCCATATTTGGGCTGTGACCTAGTTTTTGACCCCAGATGACCCATATTCGAACTTGGGCTAGAAATCAACTTAACAACCTTTCTGACAAATTTCCAGGATATTTGGGCTGAAAATGTTACCTCTAGAGTGTTAACAAGGTTTTTCCATATTTGGGCTGTGTGACCTAGTTTTTGACCCCAGGTGACCCATATTAAAACTTGAGCTAGAAATCATAGAAACAACCTTTCTGACAAATTGCCAGGATATTTGGACTGAAACAGTAGCCTCTAGAGCCTTAACAAGATTTTTCTATTTTTGGGCTCTGTGACCTAGTTTTTGACCCCAGATGACCCATATTCGAACTCGTCCGAGTAATTACTGGGACAAACATCCTGACCAAGTTTCGTGACAACTGAGGAAAAAATGTGACCACTAGAGTGTTAACGAACTAAATGTGGACGGACGGCGGGCGGCAGGACGGCACCAGGCCGAGGCAGGGCGGCGTCCCCGGACGACGGACATTCATCGATCCTAATAGCTCACCCTGAGCCAGCTCAGGTGAGCTAAAAAGCCGACCTACCTACCCTATTTCTTTGACCAATGTTACCTGAACCACACATATATTTTTTTTAGCCTTAACACTTTTTGGTCGAAAATAATATGTCTTAAATAACCAAGAGGAGAAAAAACTTGAGGCCCAACCAAGAATCGAAACCCAGTATCTTTGGCATGATACGTGCACACACAGTCATGTCGCTAAAGAGGTATCCCAACAGCGAGGCTGTTTGAAGTGGCCTATATCACTACACTCTTCCCCTCTTTATGTTATGGCGCCGGACATCAACTGTGCAGCCTGGCAGTTTCTAGCCCATAACCTTTCCCCTGGTGGCCTATTCCCACTCACCGAGTTATCAGAACTTATCCTCGTCACCATTGAAGTAACCGAGAGGATATCAACCTTTAGGCCAAACCGAGAATTGAACCCAGTACCTTTGGCATGACAAGCGCACACTCGATCATGTCACTAATAATCATCTTGTGAAAATGACAGTTTGTTTGCCTTTATAATACAGAACTATTATACAACAGGCAGTATGGAGTACAAAACAAGTGTGCACAACTTCAAAACATACATTCTATAAAGGTTTCCGAAAAAAATATGGAAAATCCATCTTATTTTTATTCTTTTTTCTCGACGCTCATTTTTCGACATCTTTTTCTTATTTTTATTCCCTCCTCCTGGCGCTTATTTTTGAAAAAATTCCCGTAAAACGAAAAATAAAAAAACTGGCCTAATCACAAATATAACTCCTAGAGCAGGGCCAATTTGGAGCCCTGGGGCATAATTTTAATGTACAAGACAATGCTACATACCAAAAAGCTTTTTGACTTGAGGTTTCAGACAAGACTTTTTAAGATTTCTATATTTTTATATTTTAGTGTAACTCTGCAAAATATGTGATCACCCGCGCAGCTGGCCAATACTGACTGCACGGACCAACAAATTTGGAAGAAAACTGCTAGATGATACTGTATGCCCAATATCAAAGCTCTGGGCGTTGAGATTTTTGAGAAGAACATTTTGGAAGAATTTACTAACTTTAGCCCAGGCAGCCATGTTGTTCAGTCAACAGGAACCATTTGATTTTTTTAGAGGGCCAGGATGCTTCAGTTTGATGATATTCCATTAAGTGGTTTATGAAAAGTTGTAGTTTGAAGAAATTGTTGAAAGACGGACAGACAGGGACAGACATAAGACGATGCAATAGCTCATCTTGAGCACAAAGTGATCAGGTGAGCCAAATAGCTGCTTCTAAAGACTTTCAGCTGTGTTAACGCTTCAGCCCTTACCCTCGTCTTCATTTCCTTGGGATTTAATACTAGTTTCAACAGTATCCATCTGACAATGGAGACAGTCACAAAATTTCTAAAATAAACTTTTCCGTTTTTCAATTTGGGCAGACAACTTTCTCTTTCAAATGGTTGCTCAGTGAAAATTTACTGACCCATGTGCAAGCTGATCATGATCTGCACTGGTCTCAGGAGCAAAAACACTTACTGCCTCCTTGGTATGACATAAAAATCAGATACCGTATACACAAGTATGTACAAGTTAACCTTCCTGTACGTATCATGGAAGTGTTCCAGGAATTAATCCTAACCTGTTCTTGGAATAGAATAAATCAAGAATCCAACCACAGCTATAGAATGTCATCAAATTATAACTAAAATAATGTCTCCAGATGAGGCACTAACTACACTAAAAGCAATGTACCAGCATTAGTTTTCATGAGGAAAGAATGTTTGTTAGAGAAATATGATGTTTACCTAACATTTAAGACAACCAATCAGGAAGAAGAGGAATAAGACAAATTCTAACGGTGGCATCTATGATTTTCAGAACTGCATGAATTACAGATAGTCCAGCATCTAAATTCAACAACATGAATGAATTTAAAAAGGTAAACAAACTGATCCTTGTGACTTCCCCGAGGCTTGATACAGAGACCTTACATTTTATATTCAATTTGACCCAAACATACACAATTTTTTTTTTAATTTAAGAGTGACCAAGCTTGATAAATTTCTGCTTACTGGCCTCCATGGTGAGGTGTCAACCCTTTGATTCCACCTGGTAATATTTATTTTCTGAGCAGATAAAACTTGTTCAGCTGAAAGCCAATGATGGAGAAGTTTCAACATAATTAGTCTGAGCAAAATTCCTACAGCTAGTTAGCACTGCTGGGAATCACCCTCTAAACAAAATTAAATCTATAAAAAATGTTAAAAAATTATAAAAGTCCTTTAGCTGTAAATGTATTATGTAGCCCATCATAGGGCAACATAAACATACTCTACACAAGTCTCAATCATAGTCACCTTTCGATTGTGCTGAACACTTCAAGACACTGAAATAATTTATTCATATTCTATGTATTCTATTTCACAAATTATAGGAAAATGCAATCGTTTATTATGAAACCAGTCATATTAATTCTGTTTTCACACCTTTATTCAAAACACACCTATTCCTCTTACATCAACAGTTCAATGTCTCATCCTCCCACAACTAATAAAACTTGACATTTTAGCTACCTTTGTTTTCTAAAATACCAAGTCTGCACAAACAAACAAGCACAGCTGTAATTCACCACTCCTGAAAATCATAATATTGGTTAATTCACATTATTAATTATATGGTTTCTTAGAACAACTGTTACAGTAAAGATTTCAATATTCCAGGGCCATCTGGAGAGTGGGCAGACTTTTTCAACTTTGATCATTATATAAACATTTCATAATATTTCTCTCTCTGTTTTGTTTGTTTCTAGAGATTTAACCCCAGTGTTCCAACCATATTTTTCTAACCATTGTTCCACTAAATCCCTATTCTATGTAAAAACAAGAGGGCCAAGATGGCCCTATATTGCTCACCTGGCTATCATTGGCTATGATAGATCATCAATAGCAGAAAGGATCAATTTTGACTTTGGGCCCACGATTTTCCTCTATATAAGCCTAAATTAAACTAGAGCTATCACTAAATGTGATCAATACCCCCGAAAGACTGCTTTATAAACTGAGGAAGTTCGTAGTAACAGAATACCTTGCAAACAAACTAAAAAGAGATATTGTTCTTGGCAATAACTCTGTAATTTGTCAAGATAGAGTTATGGTTCTTGTACACTGCACTTCCTTTCAATGTGCTTGACCACTGTATGAAGTCGTATTGAATTCCAACCAATAGTTTTCGAAATATGCTCCAGACAATAAATTCAACAAAGGGCAATAACTCTGAAATGAGTCAAAATACAGTTATTGTTCTTTTGCACTGCACTTCCTCTTATTGTGCTTGACCTTTGTATGAAGTTGTATTGAATTCCAACTAGTAGTTTTCAAGTTATGCTCCGGACAAGGAAAAGTAACAAAGGGCAATAACTCTGTAATTAGTCAAGATGGAGTTTTGGTTCCTGTGCACTGCACTTCCTCTCATTGTGCTTTACCATTGAATGAAGTTGTACTGAATTCCAACCAGTAGTTTTCGAATTATGCTCTAGACAAGAAAAAGTAACAAAGGGCAATAACTCTGTAATGAGTCAAAGTAGAGTTATGGTTCCTGTGCACTGCACTACCTCTCAATATACTTGACCATTGCATGAGGTTGTATTGAAATCCAACCAGTAGTTTTCAAGTCATGCTCCGGACAAGGAAAAGTAACAAAGGGCAATAACTCTGAAAATACTCAAGATAGAGTTATGGTTCTTGTACACTGCACTTCCTCTGATTGTGCTTGATCATTGTATGAAATTGTATTGATTTTCAAGTTACGCTCCGGACAAGGAAAAGTAACAAAGGGCAATAACTCTGTAATTAGTCAAGATGGAGTTATGGTTCTTGTGCACTGCACTTCCTCTCAATGTGCTTGACCATTGTATGAAGTTGTATTGAATTCCAACTAGTAGTTTTCAAGTTATGCTCCGGACAAGGAAAATGCAACAGACCGCCCGACCGACCAACCACCGGGTGACTCCTATATACCCCCCTAAACTTCATTTCGGGGGTATAATTAATAGAGTTTTACCAATATAAGCCTATGGAAAAACAAGTGATCCTCCCAGTCAGAGTCAACTTTGACCATGGGGGGTCATAATTTGAACAGTCTTGGTAGAGGTCCAGAGCTACAGATAAGCTGCGTATTTGCGCAAGTACGCAAACAAAATCGGCAATAAAGCAATTGAAATAGCAACCCTTGCGTACAGAAAAGCAAAGGAAAATAAGTTTACGCATTTGCTTTTAAAATCGCTGCGTATTGAAAGTAAATAAAAGGAAATCGTATTTATAGACTGTTCCAGTGAGCACTGCCTTTCCACATAGTAGCGAACATGGAATCGGCTGGGATAATCCTTTTCGTCCGTTTCGTTTTTTAATCAAGTTGTAAACCAGTCTCGGCAGATTTAGTATTTCAGGCTTCATTTTGTAAACAAGCAAAGCTTAAGTTTGTCCTGATATGCAAATGATTTGCTAAAAAAAGCAATTGCTTTCTGGAAAAAAAGCAAATGATCAAAATATAATGGGGTAAAAAAATTTTGTTACTCATTAGAAAACTAAAAAAAGCAATTGGTGAAAAAGTAATGGGGTAAATACCCAATTACACCAAAACCTTATCTGTAGCTCTGGAGGTCCACTAGGCAATGCCACATGCCAAATATCTAAGCTCTAGGCATTCCTGTTCTTGAGAAGAAGATTGTTAAAGTTTTCTTTTCTGTTGCCATAGCAACGAGAGTTCTGCATGGAATGGAATTTTATTTGAACAACTATGAAAGGGTTTTATGCAAGGAACATCCTTTCCAAGTTATATCATCACTGGCCTATTGGTTTCAGAGGAGAATGATGTCGTTTGAAGGAAAATTTTAACAGATGTACGACATGGGATCCTAATTGCTCACTCTGGCAGTTTGTGCCAGGTGAGCTAAAAACTGCCAACTTTCTCACATAATGAAATATGATCCTTAGCAGGGTTCAAACTCATGACCCTTAATCAATGAGAGGTAGCCTGGTCACCAGGCCCTGAAATATCCCTTTTACTAATTAATATTTCAATGTTTTGTTCTCGAGCCAGTCTACTATCCAGCAAAGACTTCAGACAAAACTGCCCCAGTGTACAAAGCCAAATCATAACAAGAGCTGTCCCTCACAAGTGACGAATGCCCCCGAAAGAGGTGCCTCACAGTCTGTGTCCTCTCCATGTGCTCAATAAATGTGCTATGTAATTTTAAAATCCTTCCATGCATGACAGAGTAATCATGCATACAGTATTCCATTACTTTAAACACTAAGTGTGACCTTGACCTTTGAGGTAGGGACTTGGGTATTGCACGCGACACATCCGCTTGATGTGCTAGACATTTGTGCCAAGTTATTTTAAAATCCTTCAAAGCATAATAAAGTTATAGTCCGGACACAAATGTATGCATATATACAGGATTCCATTACCTATAAACTCTAAGTGTGACCTTGACCTTTGTCGGATGTGGGTCTTGCACGCGACACGCCGTCTTGATGTGCTAGACATTTGTGCCAAATTTTTTAAAATCCTTCAAGGCATGACAAAGTTACGTCCGGACACGAATGTGTGCATATATGCATATATAGAGGAATCCATTACCTTCAAACTCTAAGTGTGACCTTGACCTTTGAGCTAGGGACGTGGGTCTTGCACGCGACACGTCGTCTTGATGTGCTAGACTTTGTGCCAAGTTATTTTAAAATCCTTCAATGCATGACAAGTTACCGTCTGGACACGAATGTGTGCATATATGCATATATAGAGGAATCCATTACCTTCAAACCCAAGTTGACCTTGACCTTTGAGCTAGGGACGGGGGTCTTGCCGCGACACGTCGTCTTGATGTGCTAGACATGTGTGTCTAGTTATTTGAAAATCCTTCAATGCATGACAAAGTTACAGTCCGGAAGCGAATGTGTGCATATATAGAGGATTCCATAACCTTCATACTCCAAGTGTGACCTTCACCTTTGAGGTAGGGATGTGGGTCTTGACCGCCTCTTGATGTGCTAGACATGTGTGCCAAGTTTTTTAAAATCCTTCAATGCATGACAAAGTTACAGTCCGGACAAATTTGTAAGTGGGGACGGAGGACGGACAGACGGACGGACAGACGGACAGACGGTGCGATTTTAATATGCCACCCTTCGGGGGCATAAAAAATAGACTGGAATTAGTGCATGGAATATAGTACTAGCACACAGAAAATACATAAATTTTACATTAATAACTACTAGTAACTAGTCTAAATGAGAGGTTGCAGCTATTGTAACCACTCAACCACATAGGAGGTTTTAAATCTTTCTCAAATTTCTAATATATTTACACATCCTTCAATTCTGACATTACCATTTCAATGTTCAAATAAACTTTACTGTAAGTATGGACTGATCATGGTCTACACTAGCGGGGAAGGCAGAGGAGGATAAAAGTCAACTTGATCATGGTCTACACTGGCAGGGAAGGCAAAGGAGGATAAAAGTCAACTTGATCATGGTCTACACTAGCGGGGAAGGCAGAGGAGGATAAAAGTCAACTTGATCATGGTCTACACTGGCAGGGAAGGCAGAGGAGGATAAAAGTCAACTTGATCATTGTCTACACTAGCAGGGAAGGCAGAGGAGGATAAAAGTCAACTTGATCATGGTCTACACTGGTGGGGAAGGCAGAATGACTAGCTCCCAGGAGGATAAAAGTTAACTTGAACTCTTGGCGTGGCTGAGTTTTCCCAAGTGTATCCATTTGCCAACTAATGGCTAAATCCTGTACATGAATGAAAACATAGAGGATAATTGCTGGTTTGATGTAATATCATGTTATAATTTCACTGAGTGGGCACTGAGAGTGATATTTTAAGGTGATATATCGATACCAACAATTTTTCTGTTTATTTTCTATTTGAAATTCAAGGTTTGTCAAGTAAGTTTCCATAAATTATTGAAAATCCGGGGAAAGTGTCATAGCACACATGACGTCGTTGTATGAATTCCACCATTCAATTTGCTTGGTACACTTTCTGACATTTTTCACTCGTTTATCTGGATATAATCCATTGTTACATTTCAATATTATACTAACAGCTGCATATTCTGTGTAAAATAGTCCTTGAATTTTTTCCAACAAAATGTTACTAGAAAACTTGCAAGGTGTCAGCTATATCCAGAGCATTTTTACCTTATATATCAGGAGCTGGTAAAGGGCGTTCTATCTTCCCCAACTGTCATAGCAATTTCTCCCAATTTCTCCAGATAGAGGGGCTATGGGGCCTTTTCAAAACCTGAAAAAATGCTATGCCATCACTATGACTGCTTCGCATTATACATAAGCCTGGAGTATTAACACAATCAGATACTGGTATCTTATAATGCAAACAAGATAGACATCAGTAAATCAGATTACTAGGAGGATGTGTATAAAGACTGCTGGTTCAGGTCCGATTCCCAGCTTACAAACAAAGCCCAAATAGGATTCCCAGCTGTATTGATTCAGAACTGGTTTTAATCGTCCCGAAAAAGTTTTAAGCCGTACCCGACTTTTGGTCAGCCAAAATGGAATTTTGACTTACCATCACCGAACGAGAGAAATAATTACATAAAATGCAATTTATTTCTTTTTATCTTCTGCCCGACATTCGGTTAGACAACCACAGAAATTTGCCTACCATATCAGGCCGTCAGGCACTTTTCGGGAAGACTGTGGTTTACAGTTCCAGAAAGGAATGTTTATCAAACAGATGCTTCCAATGGCATTGGATATGCCGAAAGTTGATGCAAAAGTACTTGCCATTGGCTCAAGTATTAAAATCAATGTTTCATCAGCTACCCACTCTATACACTAAAAGTTCACCCTTTTCATGGTTTATCCACAAACATTCACCAGAAAAAATATATTTTCAGGAAAAAAGAATGCTACCAGCATGCTGTTGGAAAAGATAAACTGCCCTAAAATAGCATTACATTATATTCTTAATTTAGTACCAGTGAATCATTCATCACAGATTTCAGAATTCTAGGCGGAGATCCGCTTCAGATGCTCCAAATGCCTCATCGCTTCCTCTAGTCGATCATCTTACACTAATAATCAAACCAAAACCTCCGGAAAAAAATCATTTCTAAATTCTACACCCTAGTAGGAGTGTGATATCATTATTACTATTAATAACATCAGAAGCCTCCTGTATGTATACTCAAAGATAAAAGTTCTGCTCTGTTAATAAAAATATAAAATGTAATTTATTGCTGGTTTCTTCTGTTTTTATGTAAAATTACCTGGTATACTGTCAGATAAAAAGTTCTGCGCTGTTAAAGCTGCTTGCTCTCAGATTTTGGTAAAAAAAATAAAGTTCTTCAAACTGTATCTAAATAACGTATTTTAGAACATATAGTCATATGAAAAGGCTCCAGTATAAATTCATGTCACGTACATCTCTAAATTTAAAAAAATACGTTTAAATGCTCCGGAAAGGAAAGTACAAAAGGTTTGCAATAACGCTTTTGAAATTTCAATATAAACTTATAGTCTTGTATGCGGTGCCTTTCAAGCTTGACCTTTTCAATCGATTGTATTGAAATTCCTACCGTAGGCTTTTGCTCATTTCTTTTCCTTGCCCTTAGTTTTATATTTATGAAAAAGAATGGCAATATTTTTGAAAAATATTTTTTTCAACGGTAACTGAGAGCGAGCAGCTTTAAAGCTGATGCTCATTTTAAAAATGCTCAGATCATTGATAAAACAATAATAGAACTGTGTTCAGTTTTTTCTAAAACAATGCCTTTGCTTTCCATTCGTATTGTTTATTCACAAAAATACATTTTTAAAAAGAAATAATAATTTTCATATTTTATTGCAATTTCATTCAAAAACAAGAGAGCCCTCATGGCACTATATCACTCACCTGAGTATCTTTACTCTGTGACCAAGTTTTGGACTTGACCTAAAGTTCATCAATGCATACATCCTGACAATCTGTCAAGATTATTGATTTGGTATTAAATGTGGCTTCTAGAGTGTTGACTTTGACTTGGTAAACTAGTTTTTTACCCCACAGGACCCAGTTTTGAACCTGACCTAGAGATTACAAAGACGACAAAATACGGCTTCTAGAGTGCTCAAAAGGTTTTTCTATGATTTGACCGGGTGACCTTGTCTTTTATCACATATGACCCAGTCTGGACCTTAACCTAGAAATCATCAAGACAAACATTCTGACAAATTTTTATGATGATTGAGAACAAAATATTGATTCTAGTGTGTTCAAAAGGTTTTTCTATTATTTGACCCTTGTGACTTAGTTTTTGACGCCACAGGACCCAGTTTCAGACTTTACCTCGAGTTCATCAATACATTCAAGATAATTAGGTACAAAATGTAGCTTCTACTGGTTTTATAAAGGCCAGGCCTGGAAACAAAGCCCAAATGGTCTGCTGAGACCTGGATGTAGCTACACAAGCCTTTTCTGTGAATTGATCAGGTGGCCCAGTTTCGAAATCAGCCAAAATATCATTGAGACAAACACACTGACTAATTCTCATGATGATTGGCCTTAAAACTGTGACCTCTAGAGAGTTCACAAGGTAAGGGTGGACAGACAGACAACTGTCCACAGACAGAGGCCAGACATTAGGCAATCACTTCCTACTCAGGTGAGCAAACAATCAAGTTGAAAAGTAACATTAGGAATGTATTTTGTACAAATAACACTATTTCATTTGCATTACACCTTTCTCAGTGAAATAAGTGCTATGAATATTTGCAGCATCCAAGGTGATAATTATATGATGGCCTTATATCACACACTTGAGTCACACATCTGAATGCAATAACAGTGCTTTAAGTTTGATTGTTGCATTCCAAAAATAAACGTGGCATCTAAAGTGCCTTCAGCTGAGTAGGTGACCTTGTTTTTTTTGACCCCATGTGACCAAATTTCAAACTGTACTTTCATGATTATGAGGTCATTTTCACAAATTTAACTTCACCTTAGTATTGAACTAAGTTACAGTCATAATTTTAGCTGTGCAACAAAGGTGATACCTTCTGTAACTGCTGTAAATACTACCAAGTAAGTTCATCAATATACAACAACAGTAAAGGTATTGAAAGATGGTATTGAAAGACCCTTGATTGTTATAAAGTTTAACACTTATGTTTGCTAAATTGCTACTACATGAAAATGATTGATTACCTTCCCTAGGGACAAGCATCAATGAGAGACATCATTACTGTTTTGTTTTAAATTCTATGCTATTAGTCTCTACTTAGTAATAATGGAAGAAGGGTGGTTATAGCCAGTGTTTTGCACTTTTAACAAAGCGGTATCTGGTTCAAACCCCTAACTGCATACTCTGTCAGAGGCTTTCATTTAAATCCACCCCAATTAAATAACTATCAATCTATATTCTATTGATGACAGTCTCCAGGAACATTATCTTTATCCAAAGCAATAATTGTCATTTAGTAATTAGTTCATATTACTCAGTCCACTCCACATAAATGGCTTTTTGTGGTCTGCATGAATCTTATCATGTTTCCATACAAAACAGTAATACAGAATTGTTGATTTAATCTGATTATCTTGTTTAGAATTGTGCTCTATTCTATTCCCATCTGTGTAATTAATAACAGCTCTATAATATGGATGCATGGCCCAGTATTTTGCACCCTATGCTGTATGTACAAGTCCCTTTCAAAATGTTTCCAAAGTAGGCTTTGACACCGTCACTAAGAGTTGTATGAGGGGGGTGGGGAATGGGGGGAGGGGCATCAGATAAGTTGCTTTAGTCTCAATCAAACAGTCTACATGCTGAATTGCATAATGTGTATCCTTGCTTTTGAGGGAAGGAACTCTTTTTGTCCAACACATAGTGAGAAGCATTTACAGAGAATGTGATCAATTATTTATCCCTGTTATGCTGAACAGGCTTACTGGATATGGACGATGTCACTACAGATTTGTTTGGCCACTTCCAGTATTATATTAAAGGAAGCACCTAATATAAAAGCATGAACAAAGTTTCAATGTATGTATGTATTTTAGTGTTTTATCTTTGGTATGGGATAATTCATATGAAACACCCCCAGAAAAGTTGTTATTTTAGGTTTCAGGGGATAGTGCAAGCTACAGTATGTGTCCCATTCCAGAGACACCGTCTTGTTCTTTAACATGCCCAGTGTACAACACTGATACATCAGACCTCAGTTTTCTTCTCTTTTTCTTAGATACTTTAAGCATTTGATGCAAACATAATGTTCTAAGTAAAGTATGGCTTGCCAACTTCTTCCACAAACTTCTGGTGTCTACCCTATGTAATTTTCATTTCTAAAAGGAAAAGGCCAGGTGCAATTATTAAATGCAACACAAAATGAATTGCACTGCATTTAGCCATTCAAGTGTTCTGTTCCTCAACAGATACAGTGACCCTTCCTTTCCTGTCTTTCAAATTTTCTTAATTTTCACAGTATAACTGTACTTGGATGAAACTTTTTTGAAGTAATTACTTGAAGTCACTTACTTTTGGCGATAACTATAGGAACTACCTGTTGATGTTCTGCTAACACCATTTTCAAAATCTCAACTCTCCTAAATATAATACCAGCAAAACCTGAATGAAATTATGTACTGAATCTATGTGATAAAAGTCTTAGACAATGAGTCAGGTGGAAAAAAACCACCTGTTTCTACAAATAGGTAACTTCTCATTACTACCTAATGGAAAGAAGCTATTTTAGAGGCTTTGATTTGAATATCTAGCGGAACTGGAGTTTAACTTTCAAGGCTTGTAAAAGCAATTTATTTATATTAAATGTTCTTATGTTACTAATCTTTCTCTTAAAATGTGATATTTTTAAGTGTTATCAGAATTTTTGATTTTCTGAAGAGTTTCATAGAACATAATTATCATTTAAAGTGGTCATATTTTGCAACACCCTCTTGCATGAGTTTTCAATAGTTTAGGTTTTGATTTTGTTTTGGCATTAAAACAATTAGTTTGAGAAATTCTTATCATCAAAATGTACTGAAATAAGGAAATAAGGCCTGAGAAACTGTGCACTAACCTAAGGAAGTCACTTGTTGCTAAAGCGAGTCCGTAGTTGCTAAGCTTATGGAAAATCACTGGTTGCTAAAGAAGTCTCTGGTTGGTAAAGGTCACCAGCTACCAGGGGCAGTCAATGGTTGCTAAGGAAGTCATTGGTGGCAAGAGAATGCTAAAGGTTGATAAGGAGTCACTGGTTGCTTGGGAACTCCCTCATTTCTAGGTTACTAAGTTGTTGTTAAAGACATCAATGGTTGCTAAGAATTTGCTGTCAGAGGAAGTCACTGGTTGCTAAGGAAGTCTTTGGTTGCTATGGAAGTCACTCGTATGCTCGCAAAATGCGAGTTAAAATTCAACATAGTGAGGAGAAATTACTTCAACTCAAATTTATTTGCGAGTGAGTTTTTTCCCAATCATGTAATTAACGTTTTCATTCTAAGTCTGTATTATACGTATTTATAAAAGGGAATACGATTGATTAGCGCGTCCACGTGGTTATAAGCAAGGTCAAATGTACATGCAATGTTTACCAAGTATGGATAAATTTGTCACATTCTCACAACAGGTCTTAGGCCAATACCAGAAACTGCCAACTCTCGTATTGTGAAGTTTTTTACAAGATACAATGTTAAAATTGTTTCATGCAGTTACATTGTATGACTAGTGTTGGACAATTGGATAAATTTCATAATCACTCATCAAATTGAACAGAACAATAAAAATCGATCATTAATCGGAAAATAATCGAAATCTTATCTGTCCATGGTTACAAAAAAGATGACAAGCCCGAATGTTCTTGCAAAAAGAATAATAATCTAGAACTTAGTGCCCTACATGTGCAACATGTATTTTTATTGATTCTCGCTCTTTACATGTACTTTAGTTGAGTCATTTCAGATAATGACAAGAGTCTAAAAGTCAAATAAAACCATTGCAATAGATCTTTATTTCAATTGCAATATATTATTCATTGAAGAAAAAAGAAGAAGTGATAATCGATTATTCAAACTCCTAATTGATTATGAAAGTTTTCCGATCAATTATTCGATTATATTCTATCATCGTGACATCACTAGTTATGACTATGTTTTATGTCATAAGACATACAGCTTACATAGCATCATACATTGTGTATTATAATAAAGATATGCGAAGAAAATGCAAGTTGACTTCTTCATTTTGCAAGTAGAAAATATTGTTAATTAGACTCCTAGCTACATACGAACTATCTAAGATGTAGGTCTTGTGATTTTGGAGAAGAACATTTTTAAGGGTTTTCCTATGCAAGACTCTTTAGAATGGGCAACTCACCATATGGGGCCACTACTGACCCAAGAAACATAATTTCAACAAACTTGGTGCACTAGGCAATGCTACTTGCCAAATGTTTAAGCTCTGGGCCTTTAAGATTTTAAAGGTTTTTCCCAAAGAAACCTTTGTAAAATCAAGTGACCCCCTGGGCAGGGTAAATTTTGACACAAGTGTCATGATTTGAACAATCCTGGTAGAGGTCAATTAGACAATGCTACATACCAAATATCTAAGCTCTCGGCCTTCCAGGTCTTGAAAATATTCATAAAGTTTTTGCCTACTTGTTTCCATAGGAATTTCCTATTCCTAGTTCTTATTGGAACTACTTCATTGGAATACTCTTTGATGAGGGTTACTTAAGGAACATTAATGACTTGAAGTTTGGTTGAAATTGGTCCTGCCGATTTTCACAAGAAGATTTGAAGGGACGCCAGATAGTGAAGTGATCACAATAGCTCACTTGCTCCGGTAAGCTGAAACTGAATCCCAATCCCAATCATACAACTTTTACTCAAAATGTTCCAGTCATGCATACATGTGTTTGGTGCCTAATGTGCCTCAACAATCTCCTTACAATAATTTGATTGGCTAAGCTCCACACACAAGAATCCACAAAACCATGGAAAACATCATGTGACAGAATTTATATGAAAATCAAGATTTTGAATAAAATCTTTGTATTTGACCATTGAAAAGCTTAAGATTTTAAAAAATAAATTTCACTGATAATTAAACTCAACAAACATGTTTTGGTATAAGAATTAACACACAATTTCCATTTTCAATGGAAGACCCTGCTGTATGTGGGCTGAACAGACAACACAACAGCACAATCATGGCTGTAACCCCAACAACAAGTCATCTTTCTAGCAGATCAAGAGGTCAGAATCCGTATTATATTTCTTGAAAAAGAACTTCAGAAGAAATCTGAACACAAGTAGCTTTTCTTCATATTTACAGACAACAGGCTTACCTTTGACAAAGTGTACTTCTTGCTTCCGCATCAACACAGTGATTTTAGGCATGTCAATTTTTTCCCATTTTCATGTAACATTACACCCTGAAAATATACCAAACTGATATATTGGTAGGAGTAAAATCAGAAATTTTGTCCAAATCCATGTCATAAAATTAATGTACCAATAAGCAATTTCACATCTTTCAAACCTATTATGAAAATATTCAATTAACTGTTTCATTTTGAATTTGGAACAGGCATGTGGGATCTATAAATAATTTATATTCTAAGCACTCTCACTAGGTGTTGAAAGGTAATGCTGTCATATAACATAGGTTACTTTCTGCATTGAAAACTAGAACTATCACTGTAGGTGATCAATTCCCCCATTGTGGCTTGGACACAGAAATGGATGCATGAATATCTAAAATACTCTTTTCACTTCATAGATTATCTTTCCATCAAGTGGTTGCCGATTTAGTCTGAAAAAAAGCTCTATATAGACTATACCTATGACATAATTTGCTGATCAAATCAAAGGGCCATAACTCAATATAAAACTAGAACTATCACTGAAGGTGATGAATACCACCTGAAAACACCCCACTGACACAGTATTTAAAATTTATGTAATATTTGATGCTTTAATTATTGAACCTGCACAACTTAAGGCTTCTGTGAAGTATAATTAAATTTTGATATTAAAAGCACACAAGCCCTTCTGACCTTTGATCTAGTGACCAGAAACATGGACCATGCACAACTAGGCATTGTACTTTAAATTCTGACCAGGGGTTTTGGAGATTTAGCTTCCACAAGATTTTACCATCTCGAGCCCCTGTGACCTTGACCTTTGACCTAGAGATCCAAAACATGGACCATGCACAACTAGGCATTGTGCTTATCACTTGTGTGAAGTATCATTTAATTCTGATCAGCTATTTTGGATATCTAGCGTCCACAAGATTATACCATCTCAAGCCCCTGTGACCTTGACCGTTGATCTAGAGACCCGAAACCTGGACCATGCACAATTAGGCATTGTACTTATCACTTGTGTGAAGTATCATCAAATTCTGACCAGGGGTTTTAGAGATTTAGCTTCCACAAAATTTTACCATCTCAAGCCCCTGTGACCTTGACCTTGAGACCCGAAACATGGACCATGCACAACTAGGCATTGTACTTATCACTTGTGTGAAGTATCATCAAATTCTGACCAGGGGTTTTAGAGATTTAGCGTCCACAAGATTTAACTATCCCGAGCCCCTGTGACCTTGACCTAGAGACCCAAAACATGGACCATGCACAACTAGGCATTGTACGTATCATTAAATTCTGACCATGGGTAACGGAGATCTAGTGTCCACAAGATTCCGTCTACACACGGACAGACGGACGGACGGAGAAATAGCATGGTAAAAATTTCAAAGGGCCATAACTCATGAAAATATTATCAAAGAGCATCATGCCTTGTTACTATTCACTCCTGTGAAGTTTCATAGGTATTTTGAAAGTTATTGCTGAACAAGAGCTGTCCCTCACAAGTGACGAATGCCCCCGAAAGAGGTGTCTCACAGTCTTTGTCCTCTCCATGTGCTCAATAATTGTGATATGTAATTTTAAAATTCATGCAACACATCGGCTTGATGTGCTAGACATTTGTGCCAAGTTATTTAATGTGTGCATATATAGAGGATTCCATTACCTTCAAACTCAAAGTGTGACCTTGACCTTCAAAGTAAGGATGTTGGTCTTGCATGTGACACGTCGTCTTGATATGCTAGATATTTGTGCCAAGTTATTTTAAAATCCTTTAATACATAACAAAGTTACGCATGCGCTTTTAATATGCCACCCTTCAGGGGCATAAAAATTGCACAGAGAAAACTTCCTTTATGGTGGTATAGATAAATACTTGAAAAGTTTCAACCAACTAATCTCAAAGGTGCAAATTTGAAAGTTCAAATTTTCATAGCTTTAACTATCTCAGATATTCACTTCAAGGACACAAGAACAAGACAGCATTTCCCCATCTTTCTCCAAGCAAAACTTGACGACACACATTAAGTGCCCTTACCCTACTGAAGCTGTAAACTGGTCCTTACTATTCAGTAACGTAAATTATTCTAATGGTTGCTAAATTAAAATAAACTGACTGAATAGCAAACAGTGCAGATCATGTTGACACCATCTGCATTGTATGTTTATCATTTCTGCAGAAATTTAGATTCTTAACATTCACTGCATCATGCAGCAATGTTTGTGCACATTTTTCAGCTGTCGTGGCTTACAGCTGGAGTTTTTGAACCAACGTGATGGAAATTCCGCTCCGCGTGTAGTTGTGCTAACACATGAAACCTTACTGCACTGACAAAATTTCAAGGTATTCATGCTTTGCACTGACACATTGCTTATCAATTCTAGAGAAATGTATGCTCTGTGATTCTGTCCTGTTTCCTTTTTAATACAAATGTTTTTAATACTGATACATCCAATTTTGGGTGTATTCGTGCAAACATGTGGGTATAGGTGCTTTTGTGCTAACATGCGAGTATCTCATGATGTATTTGTGTTAACATGCGAGTAATTTATAGTGTATTTGTGCAAACATGCGAGTAATTAAAGATGTATTTGTTCTAACATGCGAGTATCTGTGCTAACATGCGAGTATCTGTGCTAACATGGGAGTATCTGTGCTAACATGTGAGTAATGCATAGTGTATTTGTGCAAAATATGTGAGTAATTCATGGTGTACATGTGAGTATTTGTGCCAAAGTGCGAGTATTTGGTGTTTTTGTGCTAAAACATGAATAGTTCATGATGTATTTATGCAAATATAAATGTGAGTATTTATTGATGTAGTTGTGCCAAGATGAGAGCCCTGCAGTTCATGATGTTTTTGTAGTAACAAGTTGGTATATTTCTGTATGTGTGGGTAATTCTGCGTGAAATGCATGGACATGGTTCATAGACGGTTCCAGATTTTACACTACAGATACCCTTACAATAGCTTAATCCTTCAGATTTTGGATGCTTTGGGCAACTGCGGCTATATGAACTGTGTCAATTGAACTCCATGCAAAGAAGATAAAGGAAGTTCATTGACTTCACAATCTGAAGAAGAACATTATGTGACATTCCAAACCCAAGATATGAAACAGATGTATTTAATGTTAATCCTGACCTTGTGACCTTAACATACAGAAAATCTGTTACAATCTACTCCCATAGCAGAATTCTTTCACTTCTGAAGCCTTACTATTGAAATGAAACAATATACTAGGACATTCAAAGCATGGTGACCTTCACCTTCAATACACAGACTTCACTTTTTTGCTTCGCAACTAGTAGTAAATATTCTAGTGCTTAGAAACAAAGTTTTCAAACAGAGGAAGATCCCAGAAACAAAATTGTATGCTTTATTAGTTTGTTTAGACATAGAATACATAAAAACACATTTTTTATAGACCAACTGCTAGTAGAATACATACAGGAGGCTCAAATACTCATAATATCAAATACCGTAACAAACTGTCCTTTCTAAAACTTCAGATTTTTTTCCAGTCATGCAGAAAACAAACATTAGTGTTTATTTTGTTTTGATACAGACACTGGGAAGTCACAAAAAATTACATTATCTGTTTCAGCCACATTAACAGTCAGACAATTAAGGAATTGATTTTTTGCAAAAAAAGTAGGAATTAACAATAAACCCTGGTTATTCCTTAATCTACCACAAAATTGCAACATGTTTTTTCCACCATGAAACAATTGTTTTGTGTTGCTGCATTACAGGGTCAGATATCAGTTAAAATGATCATAAGGAGAAATAAAGCCCTATCTATCTGACCATGGTTATCCACAAAATGCTAGTCTGTCAAACAAAAAGCAACAATAGGTTTGCATTATATGTTACTAACTCAACACAGCAGATTGGGAAGAAAGTAAACAGATATGACAAAATGTTTTGTATCTGGTTTTCTAACATGATTGGTAAACATCTGGCCAATGATTTACTAGTCTCGGGGATAATCTCCTAACAACAGTCATTTTCCTGTACAGTAACGGTGATGATCAATCCAATCACAGTGTTTAAGTATTAGATGGACCAACTTAAGTGAATTAAGAAAAGGTCAGGAATTTTCAAGATTTCGCCATAAAAACATAACACATCTACTCTTGTGCACGTTTGACAAAACTTTCAGAATATGACTCCATCTCTGAAAATCAGAATATCACCTAATCAAGTCATATCATTAGTCTTTCTTTTAGTTTAGTTCATACTAATTTATTTATCCAGTCACTCTTGAGTCCACTTCCTGGAAAAACCAGTACCGGTGCCATATGAGGAGGTATGGTGGTGACGTCACCCCAGTGAGGCTCCAACCTGCAACCTTCGGGACAAGTATTTCTTTTGTATAGGTATTTTAATGACAGAATAAAGTAATGGTGTATCATCCAAATTAGGAAAAACATCAAGAAGTTTGTATAACTGACAAAAAGAACAGTACCTACAAATATAACCACACTGCATACATGCCGTTTAGGGTTGGATCATTAACGGGAGATTTGTGAAAAATCGCCGGGTTTTTGGACATCACAACGGGGTAAAAACGACAACCAAAAAACATGCGTTTCTGACGTCATACATGACGATTATGTTTATTCAAGTTAATGTAAACACATGCAGTCGCCATTTTAAGCACATTTAAACCTTGATTCTCAATTTCTCATATGCAAAATTATTACTCAAACAAAATTCTCTGAATTTTAATGAAACAAGAATAATGTCGTACTTACATTGGATCTGGATACAAAGCAAAACAAAACAAACAAAAGCAACAATTTTATTTCTTTCAACTGGCGGTACATAATCTTTAATCAACTAGTACATTAAAAGTATCATATAATCATATTTAATAATCCTGACCAAGGTCTTTCAAATAGTATGGTCCGAAACGGCGTAATACGATAAATAACTTGCCTCGGATCATGTGACAAACATCCGGGTACCCGCTTTTGGAAAAATAAAGAAAATATTGAAACTTTATATCTACATATATTTGATATTTTTACCAATCAATTTGACCAACAAAGAGATCCTTAATACAATATATACTATTTGAAAGACCTTGTCCAGACGTGTCATCTTGTTGCAAACATCAATTACGCCAATCAGGCGATAAGTATTACCCTGGGCAATGACCAGATGTTACTGACAATTAACACTAACGAGCGTAATAAAGAGCCGACTTTCGTCACCTAATCAACCAATTATCGATCTCGCGTGTCAAGGTTTTGACTTTGTATATTCAAACTTGGACTTAAGTGGGTATTTAACGAATTTTATTGATTTTCTTTTTCTTTCAAGACAAAATTTTGATTTATCGGGAGATTTGGTGTGTTTGTTGCGGGTTGTGAGCCCCCCTGGTGGCCGGGGTAAGGGTCTAAATATCGGGAGAACCCGGCGAGTAACGGGAGAACGGCATGTATGCCACACTGACATTTCAAATAATTTCCCACTTTTTATGAGAACTCCCCAAACTTTTATATCAAATTATATATACAAGGGAGGTAATCAAAATTCTTCTCTAAAGAAGTTAACTTCTGTGTCACTCTTTATTTGTTCCCTAAAAAGAGTGAAGTTCATGTATAAAACATAAGCATTTCTTCCAATTTCAAGTACATGTATAAAACATTAGTGATTCTTATCAAATTCTTAGGGAAGACTGGAGAAGAGTAAAGAGATGAGCATCTGATGGAGGTAAATCATTTTATCAGTTAAGCCAAGAAGATAGGAATTACTTTGTTTATTCAAGATGGACAAAATTTCTTCATATCATCTTAATAGTCAATTAACAAATTTTGGACATTACACTGAAGTCTCTTTCACTTAAGGTCTTATCAGCTACTGGTTTTTTTACAGTACCTTCTTGTGAGGTACATCTAAAACAAGAGTGCACCTGGCTGGTAGTATGTTTGCTTCATGCTACACAATAAATAGTATAGCACTGCAAAAATATGACCTCTAAATCTAGGACTAATTTTATAAGAGATATTTCTGAATACATCTGTACAGCTTATGACTCAATGTTTAAATTAGGGTGACAAACCTGCAGGAATTATTATTAGATACATTGACAAACCGGTTAACATCAAGATCCTTTACACTTGGATACAGATACAGGCCATATCTACAATATACTTATACAAGAGCTGTCCCTAACAAGTGAAAAATGCCCCCCAAAAGAGGTGTCTCACAGTCTGTGTCCTCTCCATGTGCTCAATAAATGTGCTATGTAATTTTAAAATCCTTCCATGCATGACAGAAGTACCATGCATACAGAATTCCGTTATTTTCAAACACTAAGTGTGACCTTGACCTTTGAGGTAGGGATATGGTTCTTGCAAAAAACACATTGTCTTGATGTGCTAGACATTTGTGCCAAGTTATTTTAAAATCAAATAATGCACGACAAAGTGACAATTCGGACACAAATGTATGCATATATACAGGATTCCATTACCTATAAACTCTAAGTGTGACCTTGACCTTTGAAGTAGGGACATGGGTCCTGCATGCGACACATCAGCTTGATGTGCTGAATATATTTGTGCCAAGTTATTTTAAAATCCTTCAATGCATGACAAAGTTATAGTCCAGACACAAATGTATGCATATATACAGGATTCCATTACCTAAAAACTCCAAGTGTGACCTTGACCTTTGAGGAAGCGACATGGGTCTTGCTTACGACAAGTCATCTTGATGTGCTAGACATTTGTGCCAAGTTATTTTAAAATCAATCAATGCATGACAAAGTTACAGTCCAGACACAAATGTGTGCATATATACTTGGAGCCACTTCTAACCCGACACTTATATAATTCGGTATAACTGAATTATTTGTATGTAGATTTCGTTCAAATTTAGAATATAATTAATTCAACACATAATACATACTTCTGCGAAATTTAATTTTAATTGATTAACAAATACATATAAAACTTACCAAATAAACAAGAGGGCCAAGATGGCCCTATATCGCTCACCTTGGTACAAGTCCACTTGCCTGGTGGAAGATCACTAGATAATGTTATATACCAAATAAGTTTTCCTATATACGCCTTTGTAAAACAAATGATCCCCCCCGGGCAAGGTCAATTTTGACCCCAGGGGCATAATTTGAACAAACTTTAAAGAGGTCTACTAGGCAATGCTACATGCCAATTATCTATGCTCTATGCCTTGTGGCTTCAGAGAAAAAGATTTTTAAAGTTTTCCGTATATAAGCCTATGTAAAACTAAGTGACCCCCGGTGCGGGGTCAATTTTGACTCCGGGGTCATAATTTGAACAAACTTGGTGGAGGTACACTAGCCAATGCTACATGCCAAATATCTAAGCTCTAGGCCTTGTGGTTTCAAAGAAGAAGATTTTTAAAGTTTTTACTATATAAGTCTATGCAAAAACTAAGTGCCCACCTGCGCAGGGTCAATTTTGACCCGGGGGTCATAATTTGAACAATCTTGGTAGAGGTCCACTAGACAATGCTACATGCCAAATATCTAAGCTCTAGGCCTTGTGGCTTCAGAGAAGAAGATTTTTAAAGTTTTTCCTATATAAGCCTATGTAAAACTAAGTGACCCCCGTGCGGGGTCAATTTTGATCCGGGGCTCATAATTTGAACAATCTTGGTAGAGGTCCACTAGCCAATGCTACATGCCAAATATCTAAGCTCTAGGCCTTGTGGTTTCAAAGAAGAAGATTTTTAAAGTTTTTCCTATATATTCCTATGCAAAACTAAGTGACCACCCGCGGGGTCAATTTTGACCCGGGGCTCATAATTTGAACAATCTTGGTAGAGGTCCACTAGACAATGCTACATGCCAAATATCTTAGCTCTAGGCCTTGTGGTTTCAGAGAAGAAGATTTTTAAAGTTTTTCCTATATATGCCTATGCAAAAACTAAGTGCCCACCTGCGCAGGGTCAATTTTGACCCGGGGGTCATAATTTGAACAATCTTGGTAGAAGTCCACTAGACAATGCTACATGCCAAATATCTAAGCTCTAGGCCTTGTGGTTTCAGAGAAGAAGATTTTTAAAGTTTTTCCTATTTGTTGCCATAGCAACCAGAGTTCTGCATGGAATGGAATTCTTTGAACAATTTTGGTAGAGCTTCATGCAAGGAACATTCCTGCATAGTTTTATCAACATTGGCCTAGAGGTTTCAGAGGAGATGTCATTTGAATCAAAATGTTGACGGACAACGGACAATCACCGATCAGAAAAGCTCACCCTGGCGTAGCCAGGTGAGCTAAAAACATCGCTGTACAATCAGAATTAACAAAATGGCATAATGTGAAATCCCAACAATGAGAAAAGTAACCGATTCATAATAAAATCCGTACATCGGAGTAAAGAAATGAAATACAATTTAATTGTATTTTACAGATAAATTTCCACCTTTGTTACGATTTATAGTGAACAAGTTGATACTGCATTATGTTTGCAAATTAAATTATGCTAAATTAATTTGATACATTTATATACCTGACTGTCTGAGTGATTAGCCGGCAAGCAACATGTCAATTGCGCGACTACGCTCTGGGTTATTCATGTAAGGTGACTGATTTTTAAAATCAAACTTTGTTGTTTACGGTTTGATTTGTGTTACTAGAATAATAAAATGAAAATGAAAATCCATATTTTCCCTAACCTTCAAATGTTCCTCATGTAAGAGATGGTGGAAATGGTCTTGTCATCACCGGGCAAAAGTAACAGATTGTCACAGTTGAACACTAGATTTACAGTATTATTTTATACAGCTAATGTTGCCAAACAACATAATATTTAATTTGAAATAAATATCTTGAACCGTATTCAAGAAAATTGAATTTTAAAAGTGTTGGGTTAGAAGTGGCTCCAAGTGTATGCATATACAGAGGAATCCATAACCTTCAAACTCGAAGTGTGACCTTGACCTTTGAGCTAGGGACTTGCAGGTCACATCGTCTTGATGTGCTCAACATTTGTGCTCAAACAATTATTAAAAAATCCTTTAACAAAGTTATAGTCTGGACATGAATCTGTGCATATATACAGGATTCCATTACCTTCAAACTTTAAATGTGACCTTGACCTTTGAACTTGGGACATTGGTCATGCATGCGACATGTCGTCTTGATGTGCAAGACATTTGTGCCAAGTTATTTTAAAATCCTTCAATGCATGACAAGGTTACAGTCTGGACACAATGTGTGCATATATAGAGGATTCCATAACCTTCAAACTCCAAGTGTGACCTTGACCTTTGAGGAAGGGACGTAGGTCTTGCACGGGACACGTTGTCTTGATGTGCTAGACATTTGTGCCAAGTTATTCTAAAATCCTTCAGTCCGGACACGAATTTGTGCATATATGCATATATAGAGGAATCCATAACCTTCAAAGTGGGGACGCACAGATGGAAGGACGGATGGATGGACGGACAGATGGCCAGTGCGATTTTAATATGCCACCCTTCAGGGGCATAAAAAACACCAGCAACGCACCCACAAGATGAACACTTGACTTGACAGTATGAACTTTACTTAGAGGGCAATAACTGCCATTAATATCTCTCTCTTACTTCCACTGCAGCTCAAACTGGCCTTCGACCCCAGGCAGCTGTCACATTCACAAAGTGCAGACTAAGCTATAATCACCTGAAAACTTCTTTGTTGTTTTTGCTGAACCATAAACTGCATATATCTGGACTGACAATGTACCATGAATCCAGTATACCAGCAGGGGTATACAGATATATACAATTCTCCCCAACAGCTTAGACAAACCATTTTTAAAGAACAGCCTAAGAAAAGGAGCACGTCTCCTAAATTAAACTATTAATACATACAGTTTGTCTTTAATAGTAGCAAACAGTCATAAAATTCCATTCTGTCTAGGATTAAATGGAAAATAGCCAAACCATGTAATACTGAACAAGTTCTTCAGCTGAACTAATTGGAAAACTTACAACTGTGTCGAATTGACCTTCCATGCTAGACATACTATCCCATAGGCAACTTACCATATTATTCAGTTTGCCCAATCCATATAACACATAGAATTCAATGGCTCCTGCTTGGTGTCATTTCACAACAGCCTGTAAAACACATTATTAAATACTTAGTTTTTTTTATATATATTCATTCCCCACACAAGAAAAACAAAATCTATCCAGCTCCGGAGAACTAATAAAACATCATAGCAAATATCTGCATCAATAGCTAGCCTACAAACCGCCCTTCAAGTACTGTAAATATAAGGTATTGATTTTTTACCAACACGTGTCTCTCCATATCTTCTTGTCCAGAACTCCAGGAATTACTCCCCCACAAGTATGGAGTGGCTAGCCATTATCTTCTGGGCATCATCTTTTGGGCATTCATTTATGATAAAATGAATTTCATTATTTCATCTTAATTTATAAAGCCTCCCTATTTCTTCTCTTGCTCGTAACAGAATGCAGTTCTTTTTTTTCTACTCAATACCAAGTCCTTTGCTACAGTACTATTCCTGTGTTGCCTTGATCACTTAACACAGACATGTTATTTCATTAAGAAACAATTCAAGATTATATATATAAATGAATGATTAATAAATTATGTATATTTCACTTAGTCTAATTCCAGAAAATTCTGTTTGTTGAATGTGCATAGTATATTGATACAGGACATTATCAATATACTGGTTCCATTTCAGTTTTATGTTGGTTTTTAACCATTTTTATCCATGACATACAAACTACATAATATTTCTCCACTGATTCAAAGTTGTAAGGGCTACATTGTACTTTGTTTTACTGGATTTTTCTTCGGTATTCTTCACTTAGACCCTGCCAAAAATCAATTGAAAATTTACCAAATGAAAAGGGACACTCACAGTCTAGATGATCATGAGACTTTAATGGTACATATGTACTAGCTGATCATGATCTGCACTGGTTAAAATGGACGAATTACTTGCAGCCTGTACAAGTCACATTATAACAGGATTCAGACCTATAAAACATGCCTAATAAAACTGTAGATGTTCCATTATATCTATATCTGACCTTAGATTAGAGCTTAACAATTCCAGAAATATAATCACCCATAATAGAGCAGCAAAGCTTCCAAAAGTAGCTTCCTTAAGAAGTAACTGGGCCACAAAAATGAACAAAATGAGTCATATGTCAAAATGTTCGGGGGAATCTAAAGTTTTTCAGACCATCTGCATAAAATGCAAAATTTTGGTGCGTGCCAAGAAATCCAAGATGGCGTCCAAGATGGCCGCCGTTTTTCGATTTAGGTAGCTTTTTAAAATGTCAAAGGAATATAATATTCATTAAAAAGGTAGCTGCAAAAGAAGCACACAAATACATTAGCCATATAAATGTGAAAGTTAAACATGGTATATGCAGTTTCATACAAGGTCATTATCAAGGTCATATTCAAGGTCAAAAGGTCAAATTTACCTAAAAATATCATTTTACCACATTATTTCCTCAAATCATCAAAAACCAGTGGGTGAAGACAGTCATGTTTAATACTTGTGATGACACATATATGTGTCCTGTTATTTACCAACCATTTTGTGCAAATAAAATCGGTTGCCATGGAGAAATATAATATGACATCCAACATGGCGGCCCTTTTCAGCTTTAGCCTGTACTATTCATAGTTCATACATACAATTTTTTTTTTAAATACGCGCTGTAAATGAAACACAAAAACACTTCCAGTAAAATTAAGCAAATTAATATTTTAATTTTGAGTTTGAGTCATGGTCACTATCAAGGTCATTTTAAAGGTGAAAAGGTCAAATATTTTAACTATTCACCATTTTGCCACATTATTTTTTTTTTCATATTATTAAAAAAACATTGGATAAAGAACCCAATAGTTTGCATAATTATACTGCAAGTATTTTTGTGTTTATTTTTCAGCTCATTTTTTATTTTGAGTTTCATTTAAGATCACAATCAAGGTAAAATTGACCAAAATATTAACCATTCTACTACATTATTTCTTCAAATTGTTAAAATAACATCGGATAAAGAAAGCCATATTTTGCATAATTATACTGTAAGTGTTTTATGTTTATTTAGCAGTACCTTTTTTATTTTGAGTTTCATGTAAGGTCACTATCAAGGTCACTATCAAGGTC
This sequence comes from Saxidomus purpurata, assembly GCA_022818135.1. Lineage (NCBI taxonomy): Eukaryota > Metazoa > Mollusca > Bivalvia > Venerida > Veneridae > Saxidomus > Saxidomus purpurata. The sequence continues at coordinate 359,202 of JAFMSR010000042.1, forward strand.
AAATTGACCAAATATTCACCATTTACCACATTATGTCTTCAAATTATTAAAAAATACATCCAAATTATTAAGAAAAAACTTTCAATAAAGAAAGTCATATATTGCATAATTATACTGCAAGTGCTTTAATGTTTATATTGCAGCACATATTTTATTTTAAGTTTCATTCCAGGTTACTATCAAAGTCACTTTCAATGTCATATTCAAGGTCAAATTGACCAAGTATTCAACATTTTACCACAACAACAGTTACTGTCTTTCAGTACAAAATAAGATGTCATTTGGGTAAATAATTCAAAACTTACTTCAGGAAGAGATTCTTTAGTCCTACCATGTGTTGAGCACCTGGCTGCACTGCAACACCAAACATTAGTACAATTACATACTACTGTTGAAATACATTTTATGTGAATACAAAGAATATAGTTTCATGGACTTGTGGAAAAGCGTTGTTGGCCAAAGACTTCTACACCTATCCAGACTATGTAGAAAAATGATGTTTTGCTTTACAAGCATCTTGGCTTTTTTTACTTTTCCACAATATTAGTATGAACAAGAGCTGTCCCTCACAAGTGAGGAATGCCCCCGAAAGAGGTGTCTCACAGTCTTTGTCCTCTCCATGTGCTCAATAATTGTGGTATGTAATTTTAAAATCCATGCGACACATCGGCTTGATGTGCTTGACATTTGTGCCAAGTTATTTTTAAATCAATCAATGCATGACAAAGTTATAGTCCGGACACGAATGTGTGCATATATACAGGATTCCATTACCTTCAAATTCAAAGTGTGACCTTGACCTTTGAGGTAGGGACGTGGGTCTTGCACGCGACACATCCTCTTGATGTGCTTGACATTTGTGCCAAGTTATTTTAAAATCCTTCAATGCATGACAAAGTTACAGTCCGGACACGAATGTGTCCTTAGAGGATTCTAGTGTGGCCTTGACCTTTGAGGAAGGGATGTGGGTCTTGCACGCGAAATGTCGTCTTGATGTGCAAGACATTTGTGCCAAGTTATTTTAAAATCCTTCAATGCATGACAAAGATACAGTCCGGACACTAATGTGTGCATATATAGAGGATTTCATTACCTTCAAACTCTAAGTGTGACCTTGACCTTTGAGGTAGGGATGTGGGTCTTAACCGCGACACGTTGTCTTGATGTGCTAGACATTTGTGCCAAGTAATTTTAAAATCCTTCAATGCATCACAGAGTTACAGTCCGGACACGAATTTGTAAGTGGGGATGCACAGACGGACGGACGGATGGACAGATGAACGGACGGTGCAATTTAATATGCCACCCTTCAGGGGCATAAAAATGTTAAAAGATATATAGCAAACTGAACAAAAGAGTAACTTAATATACTGAAAATTCCAAGTGCCCATATTAGTGTTGCCATCACACATTATATCCAAGTAAATGTACAGGGATCAAGTAGTTTATTCACATTAAAGTCTAATAAATACTTGGTATACTTTCCTATTGAACACTAAAGAAAAAAACACTATATAGAAACTAAAAACACTATATAGTTTTCCCTATACCAAGTGACCCCAAGGGCATGATTTGAACAAACATTGAAGAGGTATACTAGACACCGTTACACACTAAATATCTAAGCTCTAGACCTTGTAGTTTAGAAAAAGAGGATTTCTAAAGGGTTTCCTATATATGTCTATGCAAAACAAGTGACCGCCTGGGTGGGGCCAATATTGAGCCAAACAGCATCATTTGAACAAACTTGGTAGAGGTCCACACAATGTTGTATACTAAATATCTTAGCTCTATGCCTTGGGGTTTTGCAAAAAATGATTTTTGAGGCTTTTTTCCTATAGATGTGAAATCAAATGACCCCTCTGACGGGGTCAATTATGACCCAAGGCTCATAATTTTAGCAATCTTGTAGTGGTCCACAAGGCAATGCTACATGTTAAATATCTAAGCTTGTGGTTTCAGAGACGATTTTTAAAGTTTAATCCTATTTGTTGCCATAGCAACTAGTTCTGCATTGAATGGAATTCTTTCAAGAATTTTGGAAGAGCTTCATGCAAGGAACATCCTTGCCAAGTTTCATTTACATTGGCCCAGTGGTTTCAGAGATGTCTTTTGAAGCAAAATGTTGACCAACAACTGACGGACAACCATCAACAATCATGGATCAGAAAAGCTCACCCTGGCACAACGAAATGAAGAATCACTCACCATTTTACAAATTATTACCGATTACTGTTGCAATTGTACCTTTCTCTGCTCTAAATTCGACACTCTTTTTTAAGAATTTACACAAATTTTAGTAAAATAAACTATTATGAACCTGTCATCACATTGTTGTAAATTACAAATTGAATCAAAATATTATTAGCTCGCGATAAAACCGTGATATAGCAAAGTGCATGAAATTAGGACGCAGCTTCAGAAAGATATGTATAGTAGTTTCTGCTCATATCGTGGGTTAACTGGTATTGCGGTAATCTCCCTTTTCTATTTTTCTTTGGCAGACACTGCAGCGACACCTATTTGACAACAAGAAGTTATTAGGTCACGTGGCCTTAAATAATGTAATATTTAATCATAAATGGGAAGATAAAGTAACCTTTCACACAATTAGATCTACCCCATTTCATGCATATACGTTTCTCCGCTTCATCCCGCTCATCCAAAAATAACACATTTGATCAATATCCCGATTTGTGTATAACCAGATACACAGATTGGTGTAGGACACTCAGATCTGTATATGATAAACAAATCTGGCGATATAATAATTAACAATTTCCTTAAGAAGACAATTTAAACAGGTGAATGTGCATTGCAGCATGTTGAACAGTTATTAAATCTTTCACGACCAATTTCTATAATGATGATGAAATTACACAAAATCATTGACTTTTGCGAGAATTATAATATTTAAAAATATTTGACTACTGGTTTCTTTCAATTAATCGGACAGAAACGGGACCTTTTTGTAAATAATTCTGCCAATAATGCAGATAGAAACACGAAATTTTCACACAATGAACTTCGGTCTCAGCTGTACGCATCCTTATACTTTGAGATGGTCACAAAGTATGTTTTCTTGTTCAACCCGAGTAATACAATAACCAATGAAACGCCCCTGAAATATGCAACGTCCGTTCAATCATCCGGACAATTGTTTATTTGTGTAAAAAGTCTGTTATTTCATCAGATTTTTTTCTTTCTGGTTGATGTTTCACATTATGCTCTGTAAGGCTCAAAGTAAACAAGTGGAATTCTCGGGAAAATCAACTGGTAACTATTAATAGCATAAATCCTGAACTGAGGTCCGTCATGGTTCATTGATTTGGGTCTACGTGTACTAAATGTGTAATTTAATGCTTTCAGTATCAATTTAACGAAAACTATCTACTTTTTCAAGATTTTAGTATTTTCTTTATGATTCGCAAAGCCTTCTCCATTCCAAGGTCTTTCAAATAGTATGGTCCGGAAACGAGAGTAATACGATAAATAACTTGCCTCGGATCACGTGAACAAACATCCGGTAGCCCTTGCCGTTTTGGAAAAAGAAAGAAAATTTTGAATTTTTATATCTACATGTATCTCGATATTTTACCAATCAATTTGACCAACAAAGAGTCCTTAATACAATATATGCATGGTCCCTTATCATAATATGACATTATTTTTCCCGATGTTTTGGTTTAGATGGATTCTACGCGATTGGAAAGTTGACTTGATATGAACGTTTTTTTCTATTTGCGGCCATAGCAACCTAGTTTTGCTTAATGCACTTCTTTCCTATAGCATGGTGTTCAAGGGATTGATGTTACATCTTTTTCTCATAGATTTAAGTCTACATATGGCCCTGTTGTGTCTTAGATTTTCAGTATTTCACCCAAATGTTAATTTTCTGGGACGGTTAGATCCGATCAAAATCATAAAAAAGGCGTCACCTGTGAATTTTCGAAATGAAGTGATATTTTTTACAAATTTTTCACTGTATATTTAGGGTCAAATGATAGAAAATTGCTAATTAAAATGTAAATTAAGGGTTACATTTTGTTTGTTATGAATTAGATTTTCAGTTTTTTATTGAATAAACATAATAACGCATACATTTTGTAAGACCAATATCGCGAGTCAAATTATTATCTAGCTCGCATAAAACCAGGATACAGCATGGACCGTGAATTTAACGCGCTTAAAACATAAGTTTATTATATATAAAGGTTTTGCTAATTTCACAGTTTTACAGGAAATTTTCTCAGCTTTCCAATTATACCATTTTTTAAATTTTATTTGGTATTTAAATGACAAAATGATGGGCAGTTTTGCATACAACTATCGGACAAAGTACCAGTTAACTCGCTCACGGTGCATAAATGCAGATGTAATAATCGCCTTCCATGGTAAAAATAAGATAACGAGACAAGCTTATCAGCACGATAAGCCCTTTTCAGTGCTTTAGACCATACTATTTGAAAGACCCTGTCCATTCCCAACTGTTAAAAGTCAATTGAAACTAATGTTGAAACAGAATGCTAACATTGCTAACCATTTGCGCAGGTCCAATTTGCATTGATATATTAAGCCCCACGTGACCATGGCCGTCTGCAATCAAAATATAAGGCAAGTGCGATATATATAATTATCAAATTCATTAAGATGCTAGTTCACCCAAGTGATAAGTTGACTACAGCTGTTGAAAAGTATTAAACCTTCTGCATGACCTGGGTATCTTCATTACACGTTGGATCAAAGGATAACTGTTTAATTACGTGCAAATCGAAATTGTCCGGATGATTGAACGTCCGGTTAACATGTAGGATACCAGTAGAGTTAAAATACTTAAGAAGGCACTCGAGATGCTACTGGAATACGACCCCAGCTTTATGTTCAATACAGATAGTGGTTTCGTCAATTTGATTTAATTGTATGGAATTTATTGTTTCAATTGTATGAAATTTATTGGTAACTTGTTTGAGGGACATCAAGTAAACAAGAAAATTACGAATTTACGGTCAAATATTATCTTTTTAATATTATTGCTCAAATTTTGCCATATCGAATACATGAATTTCATCTTGAACTGTTTGTGATTACTTGAGCAATAACCTTTAACTATGTGTGAAATCTACTGTTATATTATACAATTAGAATCTATTTTACTATTGACGAATCCGTTCGACCTAGTTGTACGCATGCACCCGCTTTCCCGCCAAGATGTCAGACAATTTTCCCATTTCCGGGTAAGGTAATCCATGGGCGATTCCTTATATCGTCACCATCTTCTTTTTGCAGTTATTATTGCCACTAATGAAATATTAAACTGGTTTGCAATAACTTGTGACAAGACTTTATTTAAGATACTCTATAACGTTTGCATGGTAAAACATCAGAAAAATAATAACTTTACGTTTAAAAGATATTGAAAGCTTACTGACAATGGAGAAAGAAATATAGGTCTACATACCTCTACATTTAGTATCGTTACTCCCAGTTACATAAAACTGTAAAACCCTGTAATATCTATTTTTCATTGGCTCACATACAATCCGCTTTGGCAAATGCCACGCATACCAACGAAGCAAAAGAATATTAATTTTCTCATTTTATACAGCACGACAAGCCATTTAAATGAAGATATGTGTTACTGGGTCATTTTATACCAATCTCACGAGAGCCACATAAGCTTCATTAAGATACAAGAAATAGTAAGAGGACGAAAAATATCAAAGAATATTATTTATTACTTAATGTATATATTAATTTATTCATTAGCTAACTTATTTACTTATCTATAATTAATTAATAAATTTATTTATAGCACATATCTGTGTATTTAAGTTCGTGTTGTTATTATAATTATTATTATCATTATCATCATTATAACGTTTATTATCATCATTGTCATCATCATCATCATTTTCTTATTTTTCTTTTTATTATTATTATAATTATTCTTCTTCTTCTTATGATCATCACCATCAGCAGCTTAACGATAATTATTATCATCGTCATCATCATTTTTTAAAATTCTTATCATTATTTGTGTCATTATCTTTTTTCTTCTTCTTCTTCTTCTTCTTCTTCTTCTTATTATTATTATTCTTATTATTATTATTATTATTATTATTATTATTATGTTATCTGTCTTCTTTTTTTTCCTAATTTTCTACTATTATATTTTTTAATTTATCTTTTTATTTTTCAAAGTAGCAGTAGCAGTAACACCTAGTGACAGTACACTTTAGTGGTGACTACTAAGTTGACAAGTTAATAACCCAATGGGTTTACGCCGCATGGGTAGCATGGATACACATAACAAAACAGCCAGGATAGCCATATGACTCACTTAAAAACCAAAAGGTGTTTGGCATTCAAGCCATTTTTGGAGCATGGATGCAGATCCTTTTCTATTTAATCAGTGTTGATGAGAATGGATCCCGTGAGAAAAAGTGATGTTCAGAGAATAATTCATTCTTTTATGAATGAAGATACTGAAACAGGACCATTGACCTTCAACTACACGTTCAGACAAATGATCGAACGAACGAACGATCATTATATGTATATAGGTCCGTGATGTAGATTATAAAATGTTCTCAAAAGTATTGTTTCATATCACATGCATCTAATTTACGTACAAAAAAAAACTTTCTATTTACGTGTGCTTGTCGTAAAATAGCAACCAGAGTTATTCAAATGGAAGTCGTCTATACTTAGTGCCAGATGTAGTATGGAAGCTTTGATATATATAGAAAAGCGCTCGCAGGATAGAAGCTTTGATGATTGACTATGTGCATAAAAGAAACTCGCCTGTATACCGGGTGATACCCTCAGGGTAATCCAATTTTGGAAAGTATGTGTACTACAAATTGAAAGACCAAATTTATTTTGTTACCAACCGAATATATCTAAGACGCGTAAATAGCCTGTGTAAACGAACATGATCAGCACGGTGTTGAGGAACAGTCAGTGCTAATATATGGTGTTTCTATTGATGACAAGAAACTATGAGACACGTTGTACTGACGAGGTTTATGACACTGAAGACGAGGTATTTATGATATTCGTGTCAACCCCTTCTATCATGTTTCCGATATCTATTCCAAAAACAGAACGACATGATTCCTCTAAGGAATATCAGATCATGACAACGTCTCTCTTTTCAGATCACGTTCAGCTATTTTAATTGTTTTTATTGTATGTGGGTTTTTTCATATTTATTCAGAGATATAAAGTTCCGTGACCTTTTTATTACCGAATTTAAAACATCACATTGACATGAAAACTACTCAGTAAGAATAAATGCACGTACAACTTCCACAACGGACGTAGCTTAGCTACATAATTTATAGCAACATTGTGCCTGAACAAAAGAATTTGTACACGTATGATATTTGTATGATATTTGTATGATCTTTTAATTAAGAAATTATAAATGCCTCCCTGTATCCTATCGTTGAATAAAATATAGTCAGGAATTTGGTGCGTATTGAGTAAATCACGAGTGCGTAGCACGAGTGATTTAATTTTTCGCATCCAAATGACTAACTGTATTTTTTTCAACGATAAAATATAGGGAACAATTTATTATTTCGATTCTAACACGTTATTTTCTTTGAAACCAATCCCGAACTTTATTTTAACTTTATTTTGATGTTTGATAATTATACTGCACACACTAGTTAATTAATTTTCACTAGTATGTTTGATGTTTAATGCATGTAGTAGTTGCTTTACAATTTAATACATATAATTTACTATGATATGCATGTATGTGTGTCTGTCACGTATCAATGAAGAACTTTAACGATCGAAAAGTTAAGCGGATTCCATTTGTTGGATTGTCCAATGATCTTTGCTGATCTTCCGTAGGCCTAATATCAATACTTATCAAAGTTGTTGATCGTGATATGTGTAACATTCTATTTTCATATACATGCACATTTCCTACCTTAATAGCATGGATTTACAAGAAGCTGCTGCATGTACATTTTATCATTTTATCATTCTTTTTGTATATCATCAGGCGTAACATCTTGTTCAATGCTTGAAGAGTATGTTATAAGCACCATATGGATATATTTACTTCACAACTGTATACATGAACATAGTAGATTTCTTTATATTAGTATACAGGCTGTAGGTTTCTTCATTACCAACCTGGCGTTTTGTCTTGGGGCATTGTATTTTTCTTATAATCACGCGGTAGAAAATTTTATAACAGCTTCATTTTTTTTTTATTTCTTGACATTGATTAAAGAGAAGAAATCTCAAAATTTTCTGACGGAGATTTTTTAGAAAAAAGAAAAAGCAATGTGGTGCGTCTACAAGCTGTTGCAAGCATTGAGAAATAAAGATACACATATATGAGCAACTAATACTTATTCAACAGTATTCCCAATAGCAATGCCATGTGGTAAGAAATAGGGAACACATTTACAGTTCTTAAAATGACTTGGGCAACCAATTTACACAATCAAAATTTTGAAGGCAGTTAAGAAGTAAAAAATGCCATCTAACACGATGTTAATAAAACCGTATTAACTAGAATGAATAAAATTGTTGTGGTGGTCACAAGACGTAAGAAAACAATATAAAGGAAGGCCTAATAAAGTATCTTCCCTCATGCTAAAAGATCATGTAATTTCCCTAAAGTAATACATTACTTTCAGGCCTAATTTGCTAATAGACCTAGCAAATCAAAGAAGTGTATTTTGCAATTAATGAGCTGATCAGACACATCCTTCAGACACCCGGCATATCTTAATACACACTCCGCAGTGACGCATGTATGCACACTTTCGGTTTCACCGGATGTGTTGTAAACAAAGTAAAGAGGCTGAGCTTTAAAACGGAAGTAGGATTCATAGAGGTCAGTCGCAGAGGACATGTTTTCCTTTTTTGGGAGCTTAATCATGAGACATTGATTTTAAGCATTCTCGTCCTGGGTGTACCCTTTTAATGGGTTTTGAGCACGACGTGTTTGCTAAATATTGCCACAATGCGGTCTTTAACTTAATTCGTATAAACAAAACTAGCCAGTTGAACTATTTCAGGTATTTGTTGATGTTTTATCGCTGAGTCAAGGCCCAAAGGAGATACATATATAATCATCCTTAGAAAGTTTGTTGAAAGATGCAACAGCCTTGTTACACGGGGGTACACCAAGACATGTCGTGACTAGTTGGTCACGAATCTGTACATACCGGTGGCTTTGTTCTGCATTTCATTGTTACTTCCAATAATATATACTATAGTATCTCTTTTTTCTCAGTGTTCAGATGTAACTGATACGCTATTTCGATCTAGTGCTAAATAAGTTCGTTACACGCCGTATTAAATATATGCTGCGGCCCGCAATGACGATTAATATTACTACGAAAAATGGTACATGTTGCTAGTAGATCTATGAGTTAAACATGTACGTCTTTTTTTAATTGCAATTAAGATGTATCTGACTCAACAGATTTAACAAAGAATGAAAACAAAAATCATTTCCTGTTGTAGATCTCCTGAAATGAAAACATTATCACACAGCTTTGTCTCCGATGGAACTCGTACGATATATTCGACCTATGAAGTCCGGGAGCGTGGTTATTTTGCACATTTTTTCTCGAAACTACTATGACATACGAAAATGTTGTACAGGCATGTTCACAGGTTATATGGACGGGGACGTTTTTGTTTTAATTGCATTGGGCTGTATCCAACTAAGATTTAACAAAAATAAACAAAGTCATTTCCGGTTGAGATCTCCGAAATGAACAGGCCCATGTATGGGTCAAAGCTTGTCCCATGATAAGAACCAGGATGTCTCTGGAATTCCGGGACGCGTTGGTAATCTTGCACATTTCCTCGAAAACTACTAAAAATACATGCTCTTCGTGGGGTCTTTACGGTAATATGAAACCGGTACCAACGATAAACCTATAATATCATTATAGGGGGACG
>JAFMSR010000042.1:374146-448520 GCA_022818135.1 Saxidomus purpurata
ATCTAAGCTTTGAGCCTTCTGGTCTGAGGAAGGAAGGTTATAAAAGATTTCATATAAGGCCTAAAAACAAAAATGTTTGTTACAGGTTTCATGCCCCCCAAAAATAGGGTAGGTAGCCAGGTAGGTAGGAAATTTTTTTGGGGGGATTTTTTTTTTATTCTCAAACAAGTCAAATTCAACACAGATTTTATTGAATTTATGCTAAAAAATATGAACTCGCAAAAAATGTTCTAGGATCGGCAAAAAATGGGTAGGTGGGGAAACCTGAAACAAACATTTTTTTTACGCCTAAATATTGTAAAATCAAGCCTGTTTTGACCTGGTTGCTAAGGATGTCACTGGTGGCAAGAGGATGCTAAAGGTTGTTAAGGAAGTCACTGGTTGCTATGGGATTAGTTGTTGCTAAGGAAATCAATGTTTGCTAAGGAAGTCATGTCGTCCTAGTGGAAGTCACTATTTGCTAAGGAAGTCACTAGTTGTTAAAACTCATTGGTAACTAGGGTACTAAGTTGTTGCTATACTAAGGTGGTCACTGGTTGCTTAGGTCAGTTGTTCCTAGGGGAGGTCACTGTTTTCTGATAATGTCACTGCTTGCTAGGAGAAGTCACTTGTAGCTAAGGAAGTCATTGGTATTTAAGGAAGTCAGTGGCTGCTGAGCAAGCAAGAGGTTGCTGATGAAGTCACTAGTCACTAGTCCCAGTTGGTAGTTGCTAAGGAAGTCAGTGGTTGTTAGGTAAGTTTATATACAGACAAGGGACCCCAGGGTAAGTCAATTTTGACCAATGGGACATGACTTGAACAAACTTAGTAGAGGTCCACTAGACAATGCTACACAGCAAATTTCTAAGCTCTAGGCCTTGTGGTTTGGAGAATTCCTATATAAATTATGTAAAACAAGTGAACCCTTGGTAGGGACCAATATTGACCCAACAAACTTAGTAGAGGTCCACTAGACAATGCTACAAACTAAATAGCTCTAGGTCTAGCGAGGCCTGACACCAAGGATCTAAGCTCTGGGCCTCGCTAGAAAATGCACCAAATCTTTACATTTTTGGACAAGTTTTTTCAATGTTTTTCTGATGTAAAGCAAGTGACCCCTTATGCATCACAACCATCATCTGAGCACTCGATACACTACAGGTGTATGTCCTTCTTTTCCTCATTAAAACTGGACTGTATTGTATGAACCCTAAAATACCCCTATCCCATTCTTATCATTCCTGGTCCACACAATTATTAAGGACATCATAAAAACAACCACCATTAACTTTGTGTACTCTTTTAATTAAAATCTAGAATCAATATCTACCATATTTCCAGACAACAGAAAATTTATTCTACATAACAATTTTTGAAAAAAAAACAACATAATATTCTGTGACTACATAAACTTTTAGTACAAGAGAAAACAGACAAAAGAAAATGCAACATTTCTCCTTAAAACAGCCAGTTTTAATTTTGAGGATTAGAATAAAATGAGATTGAACACAATTTCATTATTAAATAAGTAACAAGAGATTTTCATTAATGAAATCTTGACTTGTAATGTCAAACTAACTTTTTTGAAACATATCTGCAAATGAAGCTATCGTAGTATTAACTACAGCTATCACTGCAAGTGATTAATACCCCCACTTATGCACTGGCTGGTGACTATAGCACTAAAGTATTTTATGGTACTGAAATATACTGTAAAGTACTGTAGTACTTCTAATAAGTAATGTAGTACTCAATAACATGTAGAGTAATGTAGTATTCTAAATTATTGTAATGCAGTAACTAGTACCTATTGCAGTATAGTAGGTCTATGTCCTTCTAAAAGATTTTTGTTTCACATAAAGATTTTTCTTATTTTTAATAGTAACAGACCAAAACCATTTCCTGTTTTTGACAGGGACAATGCAAGGATACTAAAGATTGGTTCAACAGAGGAAGTCATTTTTAGGCCATTTTCCTATTTTTGATAACAGCGGCCCCAGTGTGCACTGGACTGAAACCATTTCCTATTTTTTGCACTGGACAGGACTTGTTTCTTATTTTTGAAAGGTGTCATAGCAAGGATGCTACAGAGAAAGTTTGGTAAAAATCTAAAATGTAGTTTCTAAGTAATACTCTACTTTGTGTAAGATGGGACGGACAAGACAACATGCACGATTCCCATAAAGCCCCATGGTACTATGTACAGCCCGGATATAATAACACCATTATAAATGAAGGATTTGTGAATGTGAAGAGTGATTTTAGAAAAGAAGTGAATTTCATTTTTCCAGATGACGTAATAATTGCGCCATGCTCTGTTATAACCAACCATTTTACTCTTCCTCTTACTGATACTATAGAAGTACTGTATGTGTAGAAATAGTCTCAAGATGAAACTTTTTTATATTCACAATGATCCTTTGTCTGCCAAATTCATGTGTTGTCCCATTCACAATCTTTTTTGTCTTTCAAGTTCAAAATTGCACTTAATATCTACAACCCCAAAATGAAAACTTGGCATGCTGACCACGTTCCAGTCCATTTCAAGAAATTCAGTTATATTCAAATGCTGCCTATGTTGCATCACAGTCCTTATTAAAACTAAACTGCGGCAAGTTACAAATGTATGATACTATGTTACTACATACAATAACACCTCTGTATAGAAAAATATATGTTTTACACATCCTCCCAAAGTTTTGAGCTTTTGGACCTGCATCCGCAGGGAAATTATAGCATAACTGCCACTGGATAATTTGAACGCACAAACATGACATCATTTCATAACAAAAAATGGCTGTCACAGAAAGAACACTGGGGTTTGGGACGTTAGGGCGTAAGATTAAGATGCTGCAATAGCTCGGAAGCAAGTAAAAAGTCATATGGAATTAAAAGTGACAGGAGTTAATAAATAGGAACACAGTTGATCGATGTTTACAAGTTTCTTGGATACAAGAGGAGCATCTCATGTGCGTTTAGCTTGTTGCAACTGAATCCAGCTTCTACAAGATACTGGTATCATTTCTTATATATCAAAAGTTGAAAAATAAAGAGAATAAATGGCTTATCAATTTACGTAATGTATTATTCACAAAAATAAATTGCTGAGCTGTGCCTTTGAGTTATAATCGCCTCGGCATTCAATAATTGCCCTCGGGGCAATAATTTCATTACCAGGGCGATAACCACTCAAGGGCACTGCTCTTATTCTATAAACTAGAGCTATCACTAAATGTGATTAATACCCCCAAAAGGATTGCTTTATAAACTGAAGAAGTTCGTAGTAACATAATACCTTGCAAACAAACTAAAAGAGATTTGTTCTTAGCAGTTCCTCTCATTGTGCTTGACCATTGTATGAAGTTGTATTGAATTCCAACTTGTAGTTTTTGAAAAATGCTCCAGACAGGGAAAAGTAACAAGGGCATAACTCTGTAATTAGTCAAGATGGAGATATGGTTCCTGTGCACCTCCCTCTCACTGTGCTTGACCATTGTATGAAGTTGTATTGAATTCCAACCAGAAGTTTTCAAGTTATGCTCCGGACAAGGAAAAGTAACAAAGGGTAATAACTCTGTAATGAGTCAAGATGGAGTTATGGTTCCTGTGCACTGCACTTCCTCTTAAATGTACTTGACCATTGTATGAGGTTGTACTGAATTCCAAATATTAGTTTTCAAGTTATGCTTCGGACAAGGAAAGTAACAAAGGGCATAACTCAGTAAATACTCAAGATAGAGTTATAGTTCTTGTACACTGCACTTTCTCTGAGTGTGCTTGATCATTGTATGAAGTTGTATTGAATTCCAACTAGTAGTTTTCAAGTTATGCTCCGGACAAGGAAAAGTAACAAAGGGCAATAACTCTGTAATTAGTCAAGATGGAGTTATAGTTCTTGTGCACTGCACTTCCTCTCAAGTGCTTGACCATTGTATGAAGTTGTATTGAATTCCAACTAGTAGTTTTCAAGTTATGCTCCGGACAAGGAAAATGCAACAGACCGACCAACCGCCCGACCGACCGACCGACCAACGACCGGGTGACTCCTATATACCCCCCTAAACTTCGTTTTGGGGGTATAATAATTTATGTATGTACAGTTATATCAGGATAAAGTGACAGTGAGGTAAAACAGACAAATGTGTACACAAACATTTACAACAATTTCCCTAACAGGTAGATCATGAGTACAAGACAGATTTGAATCCTTAAATATAACAAATGTATATATACAATAAGAATGGACTCTTCTATCAGGTCACTGTTTCCTTACTTTCTATTAAACAGAACAAAGCTATATGCATCAGCTTGTAACAGAGAGGCCCAGGTGTTTCATTGTGTAAGTATGAGTGGGCGATTAATTTACTGATGCAATGACTTGTCATTCTTCAATCAGTTTCCCTGTTTACAATAATAGCACTTGAAATTAAATCTAGTTTTGAATAACATACATAGAACCAACCTTTTGAAATCTTAGTTTTTGTCTTGTCTACAACAAAAAAGATCCATGACAGAATGAAAATAAACTGTCTCAAGTTTTAATTTGATATGAAATAAAATGTTACATTTAACCAAAATAGATCCATATGTATATTGAAATTGCAGAGATATGACATAAAGAAAGATGAGTGTTTTTCTTTCTCCTTTGGCCATAAATACTAGATAGGAGGAGAGCACTATGAATATTTCCTGACAATAGTTTCTCCTCAGAAGTCACTGACTTGGGACTTTTTAGCTCACCTGGAACAAAATGCCAGAGTGAGCCATTAGGATCGCATTCCGTCCGTCGTCCGTTCGTCCACCATTTCCTTCAAACGACATCTCCTCTGAAACCACAAAGCCAATGTTGATGAAACTTTGCATAGGATGTATGGGGTCGGTCACTTGTTTTACAAAGACGTATATAGGAAAACCTATTTGGTATATAACATTATCTAGTGATCTTCCACCAGGCAAGTGGACTTGTACCAAGGTGAGCGATATAGGGCCATCTTGGCCCTCTTGTTTAAAAAGGTATACGTACAAACATACTTATTGTGGACAGAGACACAAGTAAGCTAAATGAACATTGCTTTAAATGGCTTTTGCAAGACCCTTTTCATAAAATGATTTTACCTGTACATGTATTTGAAAAAAATTAACATCAAAAGTAAAATATAATTCACCAAATAAGGCACTACATATCTGATGTGGCTTTTTCCACACTTACTGTCTGGAAAAACCAGGTCATGGCACATTTCAGGTCAAGAGATATAAGTGACATATGCCCGCCAAGTAGTGTTTGACATAAAGTGTAACCTTCATCTTTGAACAGAGGGGAAAAGGTAAGGCTATGAAATCCACATAATTGATTATATGTGACCTTGGCCTTTGAGCTGAGGATCTGAATTGCTGTGTGAGATACTTTCCCATGATCCTCTACAATTCCATATGTTTGACTGAAATCTCATACACAGTGTAACCAAGTTCTGGTTGACACAACAAATACTTTGTGTAAACATCATCAAGTGTGACCTTTACATTGAAACAAAAGGACCAAAGTGTGACATAAGATATACCTTCAAATGATGCTCGACAAGTTTGTTTAACTGAAATCTCCTCAGTTTCAAGTCATGGCTTTCAGACCAAGTGCTGCCATGTCATTCATATAAAGGTTTGGAACATTTAAGTGTGACCTTGACCTTTAAGCTGATGACCCAAGTGTTGTGAATGACACACCTTCTTATGAGACTTTATAATTCTGGGAAGTTTGACAGAAATACCATACACAATAACCAGGCTATATAGGTGAGCACAAAGTTCTGCTTAGTTATTCGCATTAACACTTTGAATATCAAGTGTGACCTTGACCTTTGACGTGAGATTTTGTGCATGAAATACTTTCCTATTATACTGTACAGTTCTGTGAGGTTTATTTGAATCTCCATGAACAGCAACCAAGTTGTGGGTAAGACACAATCTGAACAACAGAATGGACAGACAGGACGACCTAATGAATCCTTTATGCCTCCTTCTTGGGGCATAAAAGTACTACACAGACTGATGTGTTTGATGTAAAGTGTAACCTTTAGTGAAAATATAATACAAAACCAGTCTGAGCTGTTCACAGACCAGAAAATCTTTTTGTCTTGGGGCTCAACAACAGTTTAAACAGTATTTCCATCATTTACAGGTAGACAGTTTATCATACTGAAACCTGGTTATGAAAATGGTTAAAATAATTATGCAAATGATATTTTTCTAGTGCATCCATATCTTAATCAGTTTTGGTCTACAGGTTGAAAAAACAACCTAGGTTCTAATAATTATGAAAATGATGATATAATATGTCTTTAATATTTTTCTAGTACATCTGATATTCCATATGTTAGTCAGTTTTGGTCTTCAGGTTGAAAGAACAACATAGACATCATAAGTAACACTAATTATAGACAGTATGGTGATAATTAATATCAGTATCTTTGCATAAGCATTTCAGTAAATCTAAGAATCATTAAGATTGGCATATTTATCTGTGATGATCTAACTTTTGATTGGTTGAGAGACAGAGAAGGTGTGAATGAAAAGAGTGAAAGATTGAGAGGGAAGTTAGTTTGGGTCATACCAATTATAGCCTCTATTGAGGTTAGTGGACCTAATAAGCACAATTACAAACAGGGAAGTCAGTTTAAGGCAGAGTCATATTTTGGATAGGATGGAAGAATATGTTGTTAGGAACTTTGGTTTAGGCCCAGGATGGTCGTAGAAATTGTTAACAGAGATTCATTTAAAACCAGAAACTGGTAATCTGGTAGCAAAGTTCCGCGTAAGAAAAGCCTCCGGGTTATAGTACCATTGTTCCATGTAAGCACCAGTTCCAGACTCCAATCCTTCTGCACACCTTCTTACATACAGTTACATGTGAATATCAATCACTACAAAAGTGATTCAAGTTTTAAACAAGTTTGGTAAACATCAGATGAGAACTGTTCGACTAAGAGAGCAGACAAAGCGTGGCGTACGGTGCTGACAGAAAAAGAAAAATGGAATGGAATGGAATACTTCCTCGCGTCACTGGAAGTACAAGTGAGGTGGTTTTTGAGCATAGAGAACTATTTCTACACAAATAAATCATTTAGAAATATAATTCAATGGAAAAGGGATAAAACAGAAAAAGAACATATAATATCATCCAATGAGTAAATGATATAACATAAAAAAAGAACATTTAGTTATGGCATAAATGTCTATGCCTGATAAGACACTAATAAATTTGATAGAATTACATGTCAATATTTCATCTGGGAGCCTTCAGTAATACAAACTTCCCTGAGTTGATCCTGTGTTCCCTTGACCTTGTTATTATATTACATAATTTAATAATACAAGTATTTTCTGCTACTGAATCTGGCAAAATATTCAGGTACATACATTTTAAAGAAATATCGGTTGTAAAGTTGATTCTAACTGATAACATGATTCAAATTTGCGATGGTTAATTACATATGTTTGTTTTCTGTAACTGGTGCCTTCCCCCTTAATTTGATGTTACTTTGATAAAAAAAACAATGTCTGAATGTTATCACATTCCATCCAGTAAAATATGTAGCAAAACTGTTTACTCAAAGCTGTCAAAAAAGCAAATAAATCCGGTAAGAATAAAGTTACAGGTTCATACATTTTGAAACACTGTTACATAGATTAAATTTTCATCATTTAAGGACATAACCTTGATAACTGTGCAGGTGCAGAGTTACAGTAAATACATAAAAAGTCAGCTCCAGCGTGACACCCCAAATGAGTATCTACTCCTGATAATGTGTAAAGATACAAAAATATATGGACTGATTTGTAAGTCTGTAACCAGGTACTGCAAATCACTTTTGATTTATGAGACAAAAGGTTCACAATCTTTTTATCTCTGGGACAAATCATTCGTGAACAAGTAATTCCATATCAGGGCACTTTCCGGATTTTTATCTCAGAACTACCTTTTGGTAATGTACGAATGATGATAATGACAGCTAGTAATATCTAGTATTAACGGGGTTTAACAAATTATGCTTGAATGCATAATTACCAACAAACTATCCTCTTCTGTCATACAACAAAGTAATTTACTTAGAGTAGTTCTATTTTAAATGTTCATAAGCTTATACCGAAGACCAACAATGTTATAAATGAAATGGGTGACCTCTTACGCCTTCTGGTATGTGAAGTCTCTACTCAGTTTTTCACAAGAGTTGTGACCCAGTTTCATTTGTGCTTACAACAATCAAACAGAATAATTGCGAAAGACAAATACTAAATAAATATAAAATAAATACTAATACCAATACTAAAGAGAATAGATTTTTTGAGAAATGATTACCGGTACTTACAAGTGAGCGTAATGCGTCAAAAGTTAGTGCAACCTGACAATTTGTGTAATTTAAACAAAGAAGGCTTTTTGAAAAAACTTGTAAATTACATTTTTCTGTTATTTGACGAACAAATTTTAAACAGACTTGTAAATTATCACAATGCATAAAAAGTTACCGCAACCCAATATTTTGCGTAATTATTACAGCAGATTTACCAGTTTACAAATCATCTACTACTTACCCCCAAATGCATTCCCAAGGTAGATCTCAATTAGAGCAAGCTACAAACCAATTTTTTTACCACATAACTCTCCAACTGATGTTACTGGCCGGAAACTGTTTTTCTAGTTTCAGCCACAGTGACCTTGACCCCAGGGTCCCAAATGCAATCTAAAGTAGGTCCTCATGTAAATAACCTACAGACTAATTTTGATTACCATAGCACAGTTCATACTGAAGTTATTGGTGGTAACCAATTTTCTATTATTATTCCCAGTAACCTTGACCCCATAGGCCTTAAATGCAATCCCAAGTAGGTCTTCATGAGAGCAACCTACAGACCAATTTTTATTACCATAGCAGTATCCAAACTAACGTTATTAGCCAGAAATTGTTTCTTTTTTATCCACAGTGACCTTGACCCCAGGTACCCAAAATGCAATCCAAAGGGAGATCTCCATGCAAGGTATCTGTATACCAAGTTTCAAGACTGACAAGAGGTCAATTCAATCCTAAAGTTTGATGCCCACCTGCCTGACAACAGCATTGTCATTCCAATAACCAAACTTTTTCTTTAAAAAAATACAGCCAGGAAACTATAGACCTAGACATTGCAATACAAACAGTAGACAACCAATGCAACTGGATGTTCCACACACATGTATAAAATAATCCTCACTTGAATCTGCAAATGATGCGGCAATCAATATGTCCAGACAGCAATGCAATAACAATGGACCCAAAATTGCTGGCTAACAAAATACACAGGAAATACATTATGTTGATAAAAAAGATTGTTCCAAGGAAGATGATTGTTGCCCCCAGGCAAACATATTAGAAAACTAAATATATCTATTAAAAGGGAGATAATGACTGAAAACAAAAACTAAATACATGTATACCCATTAAGAGGGAGACAATTTCTGCAAACAAAAAACATATTATCCATTAAAGGGAGATAATTACTGGAAACAAAAACTAAATATAGGCATCATTACAGCTGACAAAAAATAAATATAATCCACTTAAAGCGAGATAATAACTTGAAGGCAAAGTGATGGTTCTTACACTATGAACTTTTTATTGTCTTCTTTTCATAAATCACGATTTATCGGATCTATATTGGCAGTGATCTAGATAATTTCACAAAGGGAGATTATTCACAATAACTAATTGTGTAGAGTTATGGTTCATGCATATTCCACTTTCATGAGTTGCCCTTCATTAAATTGTAAATTTCATTGGATTATCTTTTACATTACCTGAGACACAAGCTATTAAAGAAATAGTAACAAAATGAAATAACTAAAAATTACTGATGCAAGAGCTGTGTTTCTTGACAAAATACAAAGAAGTCATCTAAAAAAAAGTTGTCTCATTTCTTCATGTTGACACAAAAACTACAGCTTTCACTGGTTGAGACTTATACCTCAACATATACTTATTTAATACAGAAATATTACTCATGTTTTCTGGAAAATACATTTTACCTCAAAATGTTACCTTGACTAGGGAATGAGTTAACAGCTCAACATTGGCCTTTAATATTCACTTTCATAATTTCGTATGATTGATTTTCTGGAAATACTTTCAAAAACAAACAATACATTTAAAACATTCATTTAAAGAGAGAAATCTCTGAAAAAGGAAATTTTATACAAATGAAAAAGAAAACTACGTATAAAATTTAAAACAAATAATACAGCACTAGGGCTATGATTGTGGCACTATCCAGCATAATCTGTTGTATACATATTCAACTGTCCCAAAAACAATGGACATAAAAAAAGTAATAAATAAAGAGTTACTATCCCAATAAGTATTCAATTTCACCAGGATTAAACCATATGCATGATTGTGCTAAAAAATGATTATCTTTCTACACATATGCATAATTGTGCTGACAAACAAAAATTGTGCTAACTGTGCTGAAAAACACAATATGCATGACTGTGCTGATAAAGAACAATCTTTCTACACATATGCATGATTGTGCTAAAAACAACAATTTTTCTACACATATGCACTATTGTGGTGAAAAAAAGCAGTCATTTTACACATATGAACTTCTGCCCTGAAAAACAATTTTTCGACACATCTGATGATTGTGCTAGGAAACAGTCATCTTTCTATTAAAGTTATATTACCCTTCAAAATGGTCATATTGGGTTTATAGTTAAGAATGATGTTCTGAACACAGTGAAGGCTTTAAAACATGTAGTTTATCCAAGTTATTTCTGTTATTGACAAAAACAAATTAAGATACACATAACCAAAAGGGTTGATTTTTCATTTTTGACTAGGAGTCATAATTTTTTTTTACAGATTTCCTCTATATTCAATGTGAATGAAACTGTTATACAGATCTTTATTTAGTGACTATAAAAATGGCAATGTTTATTATTCTAGAAGTATAAATCACTGATTAATGTTTTACTTAAAATTTTGATAATCAATTTGAATGGTAATATCACTTTAAGTGCATAACAAATTAACATGCAGTTTTGTTTTCAGCACACAAAATCACATCATCATTTTCTCATGGCCTTGTGAACATCAAGTTATCATTTATACATAATAAGAAACTTTAAAATTATTGCTATCCATTAATGAGATCCTTTGGCACACAATGAATTTGAGAAGATGAAGTGTGAGCAGATTCAGCCCTCACTTTGTATGTGCAACTTTTTTTATCTACTGTCTGTTTGTAATGTATTGTCCCTCCAACAGCAAAATTAGCTCATCACTTTGAAAAAACAGTAATAATCTGCTAACATGACACAGTGAAGTTAATATTCATCAAAAATATAAAAAAAATTCTTGGCAGTGAATTTGGGACTAATTCCTTGACAAAACTGAACATGCTGGCTTCTTGGGTCATCACAGCGAAATGTCACAACACAACATGGAATGTAATAGCATCTCTAACACACTCCATCCTAAAATAAACAATGGAAAAAACCAGTAAAGCTGATAAATGCAAAAATGTTCAATACAGAAAGTCTTCATGACAGCCAGTATTAAATGGTTACCACACATCTGATCAAATAAAGAAAGCATTTGGAGTGTTTTAGGCCTGACACTGCCAAATTTCTAAAATGGATGTGTCTATCTTTCCAGTTTGGCAGTACCATTATAACTGTGTTAATAAACAGGTGCTCACTGAAATTTAACCAACCAAAAAAAAAAAAAGAAAAAACAAAAAAAAAAAACAAAATATCTACAGGTTGATCATGATCTGCACTGGTCACAAAGGCAGAATCACTAGCTGACAGCAGAATAAGTGTTAGTTGATGAAGATGGACAACATAATCATCTAAATGGAATTTGTCATATTTCAATTGGTTGAATAAATACTGTAGAACATGCAAACATGAGACTGGTCAGACTTATGGTGCTCTTCACCAGTTGTAAAGACAGAAGTTCCTATCTGCAACAAGGTTTAGAGTAAACACTACAGGACTAAAATGACCTATTCATTTGTAACACAGGGTTGACGGTGCGGTTGTGGGAATATGCCCTGTTGTAAGTGAGGAGTTCAATGCATAAAACTATTTTTTCTAGCAATATACTATTGTAAACAACACAAAACATGCAACACAAAAGTACATGTACATGTTTTGCAAAAATGTAAAAAAAGAATATCAATTTTGCTTTTAGCAAGGTTGCAACTATTTCACATTTAATAGTACAAACATTTTTAAGAATTTGATGGTTTTATGTTTAAGTTTTAACAGTACTATACCTATTCTAACGTTTGGCGTACAATACTTTATATCATTTAGCACTACTTTACCTAGTCTGCTACATCTCTTCTACAATTTAGTATTACTATACCAATGTCCTTAAGTTATCTGTACAGGAAATCTAATATAAAATCTTATGATATATTTTCTTTCTTGGATTGTCATCTTTCTTCCCTAGATTTTAAATTTCTTGTCATTCAGATATATTACTTTTTCAAAGTCAAATAAAGACACCATCATTCAAAGCATTTTTAGAAAGATGTGGGAGGCATTTAATATAGATTAGTTTCCTTGATTCCATAATACTTTTATAATGACAACATTGGTATGCTATTTTTGAGGATGTTTTATGGAAGACTCTTGCTGAGGATGTTAAGTTCAGCCTTTAATACCTAATGTAGAAATTTCGTAAACCACTTTTATAACTTTGTACTTTGCAGAGAATTTTCGGCATAAGCTGGGTTTTGATCTACTTTTTGGACCAATCAAATGTTGTGAATGGAAGCGCGGTGAATGGAATTTGTATTCTACACCCTTGATCGATTCATTGATAAATGATGTAGCTGCCGCTCTAAAGAAATTCAACCACCTTTATTGATAACTTTCCCAGGAATGATAGTTACGTATATACTAAAATGTATCTCTTTTTAAATGACATTAAATCTTTCAAATCAACTGAATCCTGTGCTTTTTATTGTTCCAGTGTATACTGCTCATCTTGTTATTCTGCACATAACCGCAATCTAATAATTATGCAGTTAACAAATTGGTATCAAATATCATTTAAGATAAATATACAGGAGTAATAATGACTACAAAACATTGTCAGTGCCTTGTTACAAATTCTACATCAGTTAACAGAATTCTTACAATTATGCAACAAAGTTATCTTTACTTATTTTTACGACCAATAGTTAACATTTATTTGTTTTTCATGCAAACAGAAACCAGCTTGTATTGAATGGTGTTGTGGTGGTGTGAAACCAAACTCAGTTATTTCTTTTGTCAAAAAAATAAAGCAAAGTAGGAAAAATATTTACAGATGCAATTGTGTTAAGCAACTTTTGAAATATTGTGAAAACAGTCATGACAAGATATGTTTTTTTACCTGTCTTTATTTGGTGAGACAGATTTTACTCTGGTAATTATTGAATATAAATCTTACAATGGAAAATTATATGCTCAAGTCTTTGAATGTCATTGATCCAGGCTTTGCTTTTATCAAAAATATTTTTCATTTGTGACTATGACCTATGACCTTGAAATATGTTCATATCCTCTACATGTGAAACACTGGCACCAGCTTTAACTAAAATCATGTGACGAGGCTGGGCAAAAAAAAACTACAAGTCAATTTCCATGCCCTTGACCTTAAAGGTAGTGAATAAATTATCACAAGAAACACATCATTGCCAATACTAAGGGGATGACATGCCTTGGTTGCCCTTGCATCCCTCACCCCCTATTTTTTTAGCGTAGGTTACATATTTCATTTATTGAATAACAGTCCTTGGTCCTTATTCCTGGTTGTTTTTTTTTCAAGTTGTGAACTCGGAATAACAGTTTAAGTTGTTCTATATTTCATATAAGTTACAGTATACAATCCACTTAATTACTTAAAGCTTTACACCTCTCCATAATACATCTACACTGAAAGTAGTTCCATGTGAAACACCATAAAACTGACTTGTAGGTAAAACTGACTTGTAGGAGATAATTATGAATATACTGCATATAACCATCTGGACAAAATTTATATTAAGTTCATGAACATTGAATTACCTAGAATAATCAATTATACTGTATGAACATAAAATCTTGTGAAAAAGAATACATTAAAATCATCTTTATTAACTTTATGAAATTATGACAGAGTAGACCCTCAGTAATGGAAAATGGCTGCTCTTGGGTCAGGAGGGGGGTGCATTTATTAGGGTAAGGGTTTCTATTAGGACTTAATTGGTAAATGTGATATGTATTAGTTTTCTTTACAAAACTGAAACCTCCTTGGGAGATGATACTGAATGAAGAATATTTATAACCTACATACTAATGACATTTTTCATACACAGAGTCATGTCAGACAGCAAATACACAATTTTTGATGAATTATTTTTAATAATATCACTAGTTATTGTGGTTGATTCCTCGATGAACATGTTCCTTCCACAGTCATGCTTTCTTCAGTATGCTTGGTACTGGAAAACAGTTAATTACTTTATATGAAATTACTTTGGTTTTTACAAATGTTCAAACTGCTCTAAAACATTGTTTTAGAGATTATCAAGGTCATGAGAGAGCCGCAGCCAGTTGCTCATCGCTGATGTCCATATATATATATATTCATGTGAAGTCTGATCATGATCTGCACTGGTAGCCAACATAAAACCACTTACTGTACAGCCAGAAGAAAGAAGACCTAGCATTTTGAGAAATCAAAGGACTGAAAGTGCTGGAGGATCGATTGTCTCTGAACAACACAGTCTGCACACATACATGTGTAAATATCAGGACAACATAGACTGTACACATACATGTGTGAATATCAGGACAACCCTTGCACGAGTAAAGTTATAAACTGGAGACACAACTGTCCACAAATTTTGACCTTTCACCATTTGTGTAAACTTTACTTTTGAGATAGGAACCCATGTGCTCACATTATGTCTTTCAGTGACTATGTTCGACTACCCTATGAAGTATTAAGCTGTGAATCGTAACTGAGAAATGGATTTTGACAAAACTGAACTGAAAATTTATGGTTTGAACAACTTTAAATGTCATTCAAAAGTTATGGGATATGCCCATAAGGTTGATTGTATTGTGCAAATTAATTCGGATTTAACGTCGCACCCAACAGCTAAGGTCATATTGCAACTTCCGGCTTTCATGGAGGAGGGAGACCCCGAGTGCCAATTCCCTGTATCAGAATTTGGGGGTCATTTAGAAACTCCGTGGGTCATACCCTTTATTGTAAAAAAATAAAAGGCATGATTATGTGTTAAAGAAGTTTTATTCAGTTTACTTCTGTAAAACTGCATGTTATACATCACAAAATGGTGGGTAATCAATGTGTTGGCAAGACAACAGGTGTTTCTCTTTGGATGCTTTCCATTTTGTCACTGCATCTCAAAAGTCAAATTTGTCCACAAAGCGAATTTTTCATAAGTGCATTCAACCATAGACATTAAACTTGGATATTTTTGGCACACTTAAACCCCTTTCAATAGTGACAGTCTGATCGAAATGACTACAAAATGATCGTTAAAATCACTCAGAAAGGCGTTTTTCTTTCCCCTATTAAGGTTAGTCGACCATCTCTTGTTGTGCGTCTACGATCTATGATGACGGTATAATAGGAATCAACACACACAAAACGCAATGGTACAAAAATGCGGGTCGATCTGAAATCAGACGACAACGACGATGCAATAGGGTCAAAATTAGACATATCCCATACAGGAAGCGTATTTTATCAACAATTTATCTTGCATTCCGAAGCGTTTTGAGAGGTTTTGAAATGTTGTTTTTTTAGTAATTTGATCATACACATTTTAATTGCGCCATAGAACACGCTCTTTGCTATTTCTGTTGCGTCATTGACAAAATGAGTGCGTCAAAACCGCAGAAAACGCGCTCTCGCGGAAACACTGAATTTAGTGTATCCGGTGTAGCGATACGTATTTCACGGGTCTTACATTTCTCATGTCACACCGGTCTGACGATAAAAACAGCGTAGGAAAATAGTTCTATACAGAACAGATACCTCGTTGATTTAAGTTGCAAATTATAAGAAAAACAACAATATAATATTATGCTATTCTGTAATGTTTTGATATTATTTAGATCTGTTACTATATAATGTTTTGATATTATTTAGATCTGTTACTATATAATTTTTAAAACAGAGGACAGTAATATAGAACTACTTTTCGGTCGTATTCGACAAAAATTTGTGTTAAGAATTCGGCCGTAAGGGTTTGAAATACTCTGTTAACTTTGGATACGATTGAATAAATTCAACTGATCCAAAAATACATTCATGAAATAAGTAAGTTGAAGTATAATGAAATTTGTTTCTTTTATAAAAAGACAGTTAAGTAAAGATATGGTGCCACTTTCTGTCTCAGAATTCAGGGATGGTGTTACTTTCATCATTGACCTCATTCCTACAAAACACAATAATCTGATGTTCTCCAGCATTACATAATGGCCATATTCACAATATTACAACTCCCAGTAGAAATATAAAACCTATCCGGTTCAGACACCCTGTTAGTAAAATACAGCTCTTGTCTGCTTGGGCAATTTCATTACAGTCCAAACTGCTTCATACAAATAATGAAATGCATTATCTATCAGTCTATTATTTACTTTCCTCAAATTTATAAAAAAAAGTTTCTATTTTCTATATAAAAAAAGGATATGTAAGTGCCTACCAAATTGAGTTTTATTTGGAGTCCACAAACATGTTATGCCCATTTATCTAAATATATTCATAGAATCTTGTAATTACCTAAAAACCAGACATTAATTATTTTATATTTTCAAAAACTTAACAATTCAATAAGAGGATGCTATCCTACTGACAGATCTGACGGCGACAATCTGAAAACGCCATTACGACAAGCGTTATAATCACTCCTTTCATACAGTTCTAGACATATCGCAATTATATTGAGATATATCCAACTGTTTCGTCAACAACCAACCAATCACAGCCAATCAAAATTGAGTTTATTTAACGTTTAAATGCCTGTCTGGAAAAAGGATTGTGCGTTTCTAATTCCTTATGGTATATGAATGGACAAAATTTTAATCCTATCTAATAGGAGTTAATATTAATAAGTAACTGGAATATTGCAAACATTACATTTATAATTTAGTCCTCTGCTGATTTAAAGCCCTCAGGAAACTAGCTGCTTACATGACAAGGTCTTGATTTTTTTCAAAATATTTTTTTATATAAACGGAGAAAATTTAAAAAATTTGGCAAGGAGCAGTTATGGTTCTTGTATACCACAAATCTACTCAATGTCCCCTATCTTTAAATGTAGTTTGAATAAATTCTCTTCAGTACTTTTGCAGTTATACTCTGTTACAGCCCGGACAAACTCGGACGGATGCACGCACGGAACGCGCACGCACATACACCAAACCGCCATTGTGACAACTATATCGAGCTCACCGTAAGCGGGCTCAACAAAAAAGCTTTAATTTTGACAAAGAAACTTAAATCACGCAAGGACAAATCTGTTACATAAAGTCAGACTGACTGATTCCTAACAGCCTTCAGATGTTTCACTTAAACCGTCAGCAACTTCTTAAAAGTACATATCACGCCATGCTGTCAACATGTGTTCGTAATCTTATCATGTCTTAAATGCCAATAGAGTACAGATGACATTTTCAAAATGAATGTACCGTGGTTTGAAGTACATCGAAATAAGACGTCTACAATGAGCTGTACATGTTTTTATGTGTAAATGTATACAATATACATGTATTCCTACTTCTGCTTATAAGTTGAAATTCTTAATAACCGTGTAGCCCATAGCATATTATATCATTTAACAGATTACTCCGAGCAAATATCCTTTTTCTATTTTTAGTCATAGTTACCCAGATTCAAAGTCTCCCAGCCCTCCTCTAAGGAGTAAGTTAGATGCTAACAACACTTTGATTATCCAGGATAAGCTATGGAGTGGAAACTACTAATATTGACCTTGACCTTGATCCAAGTGGCCTGTTACACGAAGTTTCATCATTGTCCTTCAAACTGCATTAAAGATATCTAGTAGGGATTTTAACAATAAGAACTTTTACCATTGCAATCCAAAATACTACCCAAAGCTATCCTTTAATACTATGATTTGCGGCATGCAAAGTTTCATGACACTTTGTAAACAGTAACTTAAGTTACAGAGTGGAAACAGCCATGCTGACTTTCAGCATATTTTACAAGGATTTTAATCTTTATTGAAAATCTGATAGACATGACCATAAAACAAGGCAGTGTGCTTGTAATAATTGACAGTTTATGCCAATCTATTTCTTCTAGATTGTGAAGCAAGTTCTTATAACTTCTATTAATTGCTCTCAGACTCGCTTGAGATGGAACCAAGCTCAAAGAAAGAGAGAGGCAATGTGGAAATATAATGTCTTGCCTAAGGACATTACTCCTACTAGGCACCACAGGATCGACCCACAAACGGGCAAACATGCTACCACAGCGCCAATGAAGGATGTTTGTTAAACTAATTTTGTTAAGCATGAAAATTAAAATAACTTTGATCATTTGACAGCAAATGATTCTTTCTTTGTGACAGATTAGCGACTCAGCTATTCTCATCATGATCTGCATTGTTTGCTATTTAGCTAGTAAACACCTTTCAATAGTACCTCAACTGAAAGTTGGACCAGTCTGTTTTATACGGTAGGACAAATTCACCAATCAAGTCAATGACAAAGAAGCATGTGATCTATGCCTGCTTCATCACTAAATCTGACCGACATCTTTTTACAAATCATGTGATTTCGGTGCCTTATACGAAGTGATATTTGTGGACAACTGTTCCTCGTGACAGCTTCCTCTACTAAATACATTATTTCTATTTCTGTATATTAATAAGCTGATTTGTACGAGTACTTCACGACAATGACGATATTAAAGAAATAGAAGGAAGCAATTAATAATTGACCTTTGTTGACCTTTGGTTATGCTCCATAGTCACTCTATATCGCAGTGCATTATACAATACATGAATGAATATACAGACGACTGAAACAGAGAAACTGTGTCAAATAATTAGAGAAATGTATCTATGTGTTGTCTCCACTACCGTTTCATGAATCATCGCTGTGATTCACTTGAAAACAGATAAAATGATCAATTACAAAATAATATCCGCAAAAATGCGAAGTATTACATGTCTGACAGTATGGCTTTGTAACAACTTCTTGTCATTTAAAATAAACATTGAATATGTCTGCTAAATGATCTATTGCCCCCTATATTACCCTCCTGGATTTGAGTATCACCCTCATTTAATTTCGAAAAACAGCTGAAAACATACTGCTGTTTTTTTTATTTAACTTCTTATAAAAATGACTATGCTTAAAAAAGATGTTCCTTTGCATTTAATTTCAGTTGGAAGTACACAAAGTTCTGGGCCTCTGTCTGTATAATAAAAGGTAGATGAATTTTTGTGTGCAAAAGCACACTCTGTATAGGTCAGCTCTCTGTTAACATGCATGTTTCCTTAATGAACAACCACCTCCTTGGTTGGGCTTTTAATGTCGCTGACAATCAAACTGACTGATGTTTTGGGTTCAAGCACTGCTATTGACCTAACTGTTATTGTGGAAAGTTGAGAGTTTCTAAAGGAAGATGGGAGTCATGTCTTAGTCCTACCCTGGAAAAATGGTAAGGTCACCTGCAAGCTTGTATATGTCTGAAATAATATCAAGTTGAAAAGGATGTTGAATCATCAAGAAAAAATTGAATAAAATTTGTCTACACTTTCTGCAATCAGTACATAAAAGAGGTAAAACTAGAGCTATCACTAAATGTGATTAATACCCCCAAAAGGATTGCTTTATAAACTGAAGAAGTTCGTAGTAACATAATACCTTGCAAACAAACTAAAAAGAGATATTGTTCTAAGCAGTTCCTCTCATTGTGCTTGACCATTGTATGAAGTTGTATTGAATTCCAACTTGTACTTTTTCGAAAAATGCTCCAGACAGGGAAAAGTAACAAAGGGCAATAACCCTGTAATTAGTCAAGATGGAGTTATGGTTACTGTGCACTGCCTCCCTCTCACTGTGCTTGACCATTGTATGAAGTTGTATTGAATTCCAACCAGAAGTTTTCAAGTTATGCTCCGGACAAGGAAAAGTAACAAAGGGTAATAACTCTGTAATGAGTCAAGATGGGGTTATGGTTCCTGTGCACTGCACTTCCTCTAAATGTACTTGACCATTGTATGAGGTTGTACTGAATTCCAACTAGTAGTTTTCAAGTTATGCTTCGGACAAGGAAAAGTAACAAAGGGCAATAACTCGGTAAATACTCAAGATAGAGTTATAGTTCTTGTACAATGCACTTCCTCTGAGTGTGCTTGACCATTATATGAAGTTGTATTGAATTCCAACCAGTAGTTTTCAAGTTATGCTCCGGACAAGGAAAACTAACAAAGGGCATACTCAGTAAATACTCAAGATAGAGTTATAGTTCTTGTACACTGCACTTCCTCTGAGTGTGCTTGATCATTGTATGAAGTTGTATTGAATTCCAACCAGTAGTTTTCAAAAAGTTATGCTGCCGGACAAGGAAAAGTAACAAAGGGCAAAACTCTGTAATTAGTCAGATGGAGTTATAGTTCTTGTGCACGCACTTCCTCTCAATGTGCTTGACCATTGTATGAAGTTGTATTGAATTCCAACCAGTAGTTTTCAGTTATGCTCCGGACAAGGAAAAGTAACAAAGGGCAATAACTCTGTAATTAGTCAAGATGGAGTTATAGTTCTTGTGCACTGCACTTCCTCTCAATGTGCTTGACCATTGTATGAAGTTGTATTGAATTCCAACTAGTAGTTTTCAAGTTATGCTCGGACAAGGAAAATGCAACGACCGCCCGACCGACCGACCGACCGACCGACCGACCGACCGACCGACCGACCGACCGACCGACCAACCACCGGGTGACTCCTATATACCCCCCTAAACTTCGTTTTGGGGGTATAACAAGCATTAGCCTCTGAAGTTATTTTTGTGTAGGGGTCCTTTACAGTATTACATTGGTTTAAAGTCTGTCCATGAAACTTGGTTTTGGCATGAAAAAAGTTTTATTAGCACACAGCCTGGTCAGATATGTTTACGCATTTACAATGTCTCATGGACCATGGTGGTTATAATTACCTAATGGCCCGAGATACTAACAAAAATCTGTGAAGCTGTGCTCTTAATTTGAACAAATATAAACTAGTGTTCACATATTTAATATACAGGGAAACACACGCCTCCCTGTATTTAGCACCATACTCATCTAAAGTACTTTTTACTCATCCCCAAATTCTATTTTTCTTTTTTGTTAAGTGACACTTTAGCAAAATAATAAGGTTTTAATGTTTCCTTCTTTGGTTTTCTAAGAAACAATGTTTTGTTGCCCGGAAGAATTAGTATTTTTCTCCATTGTTACAAAAGGAGATATCGAGATCGGATAACGTATTGCATTAACTGTAAGAAGAAGTGTTAACAAACTACTTCAGGGGACTAGCCAATCCCTAGCAGGATTATATCTGTTACAACCAATAAAATCAGATAAATAAATCCCTACTTCAACTTAATATGAAGCGTATTCAAAAACGCGTCAAAAAGTCTTATGTTCTTTTACAGATAAGGGTAATTTAACGTCAACATTCAATTGAGACAATTCAATTACTGATGTATCTTTTTAACCATTTCCTCACTTAATACGGCCGAGTGTAAATTTCCTGTTCACAAGTGGATCTGAATTAAAACATGTGACAATCTGTGAAGTGATCGCCGAGATATCAATGATACTATCTTGAAGAAATTGGGACACTACGTAATAAGCATTACTGACCCAGTAACTGAAAAAATAGTACCAATCGTATAAGAGGAAACATTTCACAAGTGCTTTTGTTGAACTTTAAAGACCAGAAGCCCCCTTGAATTGATGACAGATTTCTTTTATCGTACTTTGATACAAAATACTAAATCTGATCAATTTTTATGACCATAGGTGAAGATACTTTCATTAGATTCATGATCAAATCACTGGTCAGCATCAAAATAAAATAATGGTGGCTCTAAATTTTAAATAGTTAAAAAGAAATTGGCTCAAATTAAAATCACAAGGATATTCTTATTTTCTTATGACAAATTGTAAATTTAAATAGAATTTTCTACAATATAATATATACTTTTTATCCTCCAGGGTAAAAATAAGTCAAGGCCATTTTCTTGTGATTTTTGTCTGCTAGGTAGCGTTTAAGTTCTTGCAACTTGTAACAACTCCTGTCAATGACTGATTCCAAGGGGTCTGACCAGTATTTGCATCAAATTGACCCTATGGAATTCAAACCCACGACTCTACCCCTGCACCATGGTCAGCTTACTAGGTAGCATATACCTAAAGCTAACTGAGTAAAATCCTTATCATATTGGAGGCTATATGTCTGTGTTTGTTACCAGTGCAGACTATGACCAGTAAGCATTCATTATAGACTGATAATGGTCTACATTGTTTACTACTGAATTAGTATTAAATGCTAGTATTGTCATTACATTAATAGTTTGACTTGTCCATTCTAAACCTTTACAAATCAACACCTTATACAATATCTGGCTGGGGGATTGTGGGTCTTCTGTCACTATATAGCATTGCAAGTCACTGTTCAAACTTAACCTCTGGTACAAATAAAAGACCAGACTCATTTTTGGTATAAAAAGCACATTACACAATTGTCAGATAACGCTTTATGTTCCAGAACAGACACTATCTTTGCCTTTGTTAGTAGCAGGTAATTCAGACTTTACAGTCTGATCATGATCTGCACTGTTCTTTATTCAGTCAATGAATTTCCACTAAGCACACCCCTCCAAACAATTAATGGTACTATCTAAACTGAAAGATGAACTTGTCCATCTTGAGCAGGGTAAAGGTTTACCCCCTTACAATATTAAAGGAGAGAACAAAACTAACAAAAACTTACAGGGCACTATCCGAGACCAACATCTAAAGTCATCATAACAACAAAGCCAAGTATAGAAGTCCAGGAAGCTAACTTCCCGTTGCCACTGAAAATAAATACAGCAAATTCATTACAATAAATACAGCCAATCGATTACAATGAATAGTCAAAATTTGTCTAATTACCAATGTAAAATAAATTACAATAAACAAGTCAAAATAAATTACAACAAATAAGTCAAAATAAATTACAATAAATACATATCTGATAATTTGTGAATATCTTGCATTTTGCAAAATCTTTTTTTGTTATTTTTTGGCAACTCTTATATTCATAACATTTCAAGTCCAGTGAAATAAATAAGCTAGGCCACTGTCCAATGCATGTTTCATTTCAGCAGTTGAAAATGTGAACAAAATAGGTCTGACTGTTGTTAAACACTGTTTTCTTGTAACAATTTTAAGCAATTTCAGGTGCAAAATGTAACATTTATCAGAAAATTAACTACATTTTGCCCAACTAGGTAGAAGACTTAGAAATAACCTAGACTACATAGCTTCAAGATCCTGAGCAAAATACAACTTGATCAAATTAGATAAAATTCCCTGCGATTCCACAATTTAAAACATTTTATAGTATCCCTGAAGGCAACAGACATATCAATTCATTTGACAGTAACACTCCCCAATACCGCGAAAGCTATGATTAAAATTTAATTAATTTCAAAGAAATTCATCCTGTTCCCATTTAATTAGTATTGTGTTTTTTTGCTAGTATTGTCTCTCAACATCACTACTAATAAGCCAACTATCCCTTACACTGTCATTAAATTTTCTCAAAGATGATTAAATTGCATGCACTTTATGACAGTTGCTGTTGCTTACATTTTGAGTACAACAAGTTGAGTTACCTGAAAGAATTTTCAAAAATGCAAACTGTGTTTTTCTTTTGTTTTCCTTCAAATTGAAGCTACATGTTTCTGGTTTTGCGCCCAGTGTAGATCATGATCAGTTTGCATCTGTGTGTAGTCTGATCATGATCTACACAATTCACTTTTCAGTCCTCAAAAAAATTCATTGAGCACCCCTTCAAACAATTAATTGGTGTGCCCAAATTGAAAGATGGACTAGTTCATTTTAAACATTTAGGGGGGTAAGGGGTAGCCGGAAAAGAAAAGAGACAACATCAGCAACTAGTCTCATAACTGCAGCAAATAACAGTTTGTTTTCATTTTATATTAAAACAACAACAACAACAACAGAACGCTACATTTCTTCTATTAGCTTCTTCTAATGCCACTTACTTTCAGTGCTAAAGGTCCTTAAAGTGTTCAAACTAAAATATCAACTGACATCAGGTGTTGTGACAAAAAATTGTCATTACTTCTTATAAAAGGACATTATCAGTACAATGAGATTTAATAAGCAAAATTTCAGAGACTTTTACTTGGTTATGTATTTTTATATCTCTGACAGAAATTAAATGTGTAGGAGTATTAATAGAAAGACATGACTGAGGACTGTCTATATTTATCTTACGGTAATATTTAATTGGAAAACCTAATATTGCCGCTGTTCTAGTTTATTACCTGGGGAACGTCTTTTTTTAATGATAACTTACAAGAACAAAAAACTGAAATTGTTCCAATTAGAGAATGAGGCTCGAAATCAATCCTGATCCTCCTGAATTTTGAAAATAGACTTGACTGTCATTAAATTTGGACAGTACCATTGTTTGTTCAAAGGAGTGGTAACTTAAAATTAACTGACTGAAGTGCAAACAATGGAGATTATTATAAGAGAGCAAATAATATGCACACTGATTACAATCTGCAAAGGTTTAAAAGGCAAAGACACTTGTCACAAGGATGGTAGATGTAATAACAAAACCAGAGAGCCATTCTTAACAACTCTTGTCCCATTGACCTTGACCTACACATGTAGCTCAGTATACTTCATAGTACAGGGTTAATATCAAAGGGCCATAACTCAACCTGATATGAAGCAATCATGGGACATCGTAAACAGAACCTGAGAAACATGAGATATCACTGGACATCGTACACAGTGTATACAGAAACTGAAGTTTATATGAATTTAAGGATTGTGAATGACATTTTTCTCTGAACTAGCCACCTGAAATCTTATGGTCTCTATGATTACATGCTTCAGAAAATTGTTTTCACAAAAGACAAACCTGTTAAATATGGGCCAAACATAGCAGACAAATGTGTAGTATTCTTGTCGCCAGAGGGCCGATTTCAAGGTTTACTTCCTGTCTTTCTTCGTTAATTCTGTCAGCAGTTTCAAAACAGAACTTGTTTTTTAAGTGACTGAGAAATTTACAGAGGTCTCTTCCAAGTGCATGTATAACTGAACTATCAGGAGGACTATCAAAGCCACTCTATA
Source organism: Saxidomus purpurata (assembly GCA_022818135.1). Taxonomy (NCBI): domain Eukaryota; kingdom Metazoa; phylum Mollusca; class Bivalvia; order Venerida; family Veneridae; genus Saxidomus; species Saxidomus purpurata. Next base: position 399,563 of record JAFMSR010000042.1, read on the forward strand.
GCTTAGGGAAGGAGGGATTGGGCTACTGGCATTTTACACAATTTTGCTAAATAATCAAAATCTTTGGGCAAAACTGACTGGGTATTGCAGTCAAATTAAACAAAACTGCCTAGTTTTTCTAAAATCTTAGGTACCAGTGTGCGCGGGAGTCATACTGAGGTCTTGGCAAGTTCACCAGGCGAGAAATCCCACGGTCGGCAGAACTATAGACAATCTAAACGACAAAGGTGGGATTCATACCAAACATTCAGGTTGCCAGCATGGTAAGGGTCATGCCTACTTCTTAACTTGATTCACCAATGTTTCTGATCTGCAACCTCTAACATGAACGAACAAAATGGGAAGGACAGCACATGGTTTCAAAAGCAACAGTTCTGTCCCTGAACTCACACATATAAAACAGAAACATAAAATATGAATAACATGCTTCGGATATAAATTTACTTTTTGTATCAAGAACCAGTCAGGAAGTCACGGAAAAATGTCATGCAAAACTCATATAACATGAACATTGCGTCCTACTTTACATTCATTAATACTAACAATAATTAAACTTTCCCATATTACTGCTTGTCTGCACGTTATTGGAAATTAGTATTTGCTACACACTTCTTTTTTTTTTAAATTTCATTTATTGCAATAAGAGAGACAACCACTGCAGAAGTAAATCAGATATTGAAGTAAGAAGTTATCTCCCTTGTGCAACATGCTGTAAATATTTGGTAAATTAGAATTCCCTACTTTTAGTTTGTAGTCTTCACTTGTCAGTGAACATAGCAAAATTGTTCATCATTTATCACATAATTCTATGATACCATGTTTGGTATCAAAACACAAGGTTAAACTAACCACTATTCCCAGGAAAGACCAGTGCTAGACTCCAATCCCCTGTAAGAAAATGCTAACTTATATATCACATAAATGCTGGTGTTCGAACCAATGAGCCTCAATCAGTGAGAGATGTAGTGTTTTCAAGTCCTCACCTTATCCCTTGACCACTGAATCAGGTCAGCTCCTTCTGTGGGTTTTAAAATTCTGACACTAGTTTTTGGCCAAGACAGTTGTTTTAGGGCAGAAAAAAAGAAACTTGGGCAAAATTAATATGATTAAAATTTCTGTCAATTTTTTCAAATTTCTTTTGCCACTCTGTAAAGTTTGGTGCAGTTTTCGACGCTGTAAGTTTATAGCCTGAACAAATACGCTACAGTAGGGACAGGATCCTACAACTGAGACCTATCCTGCAAATAACAAGAGCTCATAAGAAATACATACCAAGTTTGAGCTTCTGGTATAATATCATCAACAACAACATAAATCATGGCCCCTGCAGCAAAAGCTAAAGCATATGGAAGGATTGGCTCTGCTATAACAACTGCCATGGCACCAAACAGACCAGCTATTGGTTCCACTAAACCACTTAACTGTCCATACCTATAACAAGAATTATACAGCATTAACAACGTACGCACATTTTCATGTAAAGGAAGCAACAATTTTAAAACCTTGAGATTTAACAGAAGTAGAATATCCTGTATCTGTTGAAATATACACAAGCTTCAAATATTCACAATTTTTTTGAGACTGTCAGTCCGTAAATTCAGGTTTTGTACCATTATTTCTAAAATCACTATTCCATGTACATGTATTACCCTTTTCGCCCCCAAATTATAAATTGTGATTATATTATGTACAACTTAAAAAACAGAGTGTTCCGTGAAAATTAAGCTCTACTTATTCAAATATATGTAGAGTTTTCTTTCTGAAAATTGACGATTTTTGCATTACTGTAGTAAAGTTCTGCTTCAAATATGTGAGTTTAACTTTGTGACAAACAACAAGAGGGCCAAGTATTTCCTATATGTTAACATAGCGTGCAGAGTTCTGCATGGAATGGAATTCATTGAGCTTCATGCAAGGAACATCCCTGCAAAGTTTCATCATTTGAAGGAAATGGTTATCTTATGAATATGCATAAACTAAAATCAAAGCACCGAGAGTCTTGGTAGGAGGATTGCTAAGTGCACAAACACTACTAATATTTTATCAACTTTAATATAAGTTATCTGTTTTGCTATAAATTGCTTACTGGGGGAGTTAAGCCTCAAGACATAGAAGTATGTTGTTTGTCCGAGAACTTCCTCCAGAAAAAAGAAATCAGTTTCTGGCAATTAGGAAGAATTTATGTGTATGTCTTTGCAATAAAGTTACAAAACAAGAGCTGTCCCTCCCAAGTGACGAATGCCCCCGAAAGAGGTGCCTCACAGTCTGTGTCCTCTCCATGTGCTCAATAAATGTGCTATGTAATTTTAAATCCTTCCATGCATGACAGAGTAATCATGCAACGTATTCCATTACTTTAAACACTAAGTGTGACCTTGACCTTTGAGGTAGGGACTTGGGTCTTGCACGCGACACACCGCTTGATGTGCTAGACATTTGTGCACAGTTATTTTAAAATCCTCAAAGCATAATAAAGTATAGTCCGGACACAAATGTATGCATATATACAGGATTCCATTACCTATAAACTCTAAGTGTGACCTTGACCTTTGTGGTAGGGATGTGGGTCATGCACGCGACACATCGTCTTGATGTGCTAGACTTTGTGCCAAATTATTTTAAAATCCTTCAAGGCATGACAAAGTACAGTCCGACACGAATGTGTGCATATATGCTTATATAGAGGAATTCATTACCGTCAAACTCTAAGTATGACCTTGACCTTTGAGCTAGGGACGGGGGTCTTGCACGCGACACGCGTCTTGATGTGCTAGACTTTGTGCCAAGTTATTTTAAAATCCTTCAATGCATGACAAAGTTACAGTCCGGAACATGTGTGCATATATGCTTATATGGAGGAATCCATTACCTTCAAACTCTAAGTATGACCTTGACCTTTGAGCTAGGACGTGGGTCTTGCACGCGACACGTCGTCTTGATGTGCTGACATGTGTGCCTAGTTATTTTAAAATCCTTCAATGCTGACAAAGTTACAGTCCGGACACGAATGTGTGCTATATAGAGGATTCCAAACCTTCATACTCCAAGTGTGACCTTCACCTTTGAGGTAGGGATGTGGGTCTTGCACGCAACACGTCGTCTTGATGTGCTAGACATGTGTGCCAAGTTATTTTAAAATCCTTCAATGCATGACAAAGTTACAGTCCGGACACGAATTTGTAAGTGGGGACGCACGGACGGACGGACAGACGGTGCGATTTTAATATGCCACCCTTCGGGGGCATAAAAATGAGAACTTACCAAAAACATTTAAATGTGGACATTCCAGAACCTTTCAAAGGTAAACTAACTGCTAGACCCTCAGGAAAATTCTGTATACCAATACCTATAGCTAAATTTCTGTAAATACATAATACAAACTGGTATGAAATATTGTTGATAAACATTTCAATAGACATTGTAAATAGCATTCGCAGACTCGCAGTTAAAAATATCTAAATAGAGAAAATAAGAAAGGTATGACCATGTCAATTTCAGACAGGTCAAATAAATTTTTATATTTTTATTGTTTTTTTTAGATAAGTGTTGACTTAAAAAAACAAATACATGCATGGTTTTAATTCAAATCAATTTCTGAAATTGTGACATCTTAGGCTGAACCAAAATGTTTAAAGAAAATGTCAAAATAAGCAAAGAAAATGTCCAGAACACTTCAATTACTGGGGAAATAAATCAATGTAAACCTTGACCTTACCTAGCATTTTCAAATGTTGCAGCTGCGGTTTTACCTATGGCTCCAAAACCAACTCCTACTGCTAGTCCCTCTGAAAAAAAAATTATTACAAAAGTCTTTAGAACATTCAAAGAAAGAATTTATTCCGAAATGTCACTTCTCTGTAACACAACAATGTCTGCACCTATAGATCCTACAAATGGAGTACATTTATGGTTAAATTTTGGAGAACTTTATACATCACATACAGTTATAGTTCACGGTTTGCTCTGCAGCCAATCAAAGCAAAGACACAGTAATATAACAGGATTATCAGTATAGTAATGTGATCCTGAATGCCGGATTTGCTCGAGTCTCTGGACTGATCAAACAAGTGTGAAGCACAAGTATGATCCGCCTGTGTCGAACGCCAATCTGGCCTCTTGGTCACATTTCTATGATAATGACACCTTTTATTATATACTATTGGACACTGGTATGCGCAAACAAACTGAATTAAAATGGCATTTTATGCATAAAATTTAAGAAAAACTCTTCTTTACATGAAATAGGCATTATGTGCTATCTCATTTTACTGACGTCATCATATAAACAAATGGTAACGACACAATCAAAAGCGACATTATTAACGTCATGTGTACGCATGAATCTTCTATGGGCCAATTGAATGCACTCTTACAAATTAAGGCACTCTGCGTATTGCACGTACATACAATATAGATTTTTTTTCTGTCAGGTTTTATTTTATGGTTGAATAAAGGCTTTATTTTTGACAGATTATCTACAGGTACTAGTATATGATAAAGAAAGTTATCATAACTTAACAAGTCTATAAGCAAAGTGAGTTATGTAAGAATAACATTTGGTATAAGCCTGTTATTGTTCATGTATAACAAGCTTAATGGACTTATTCCTGTGGTTGCTTTAATAGCACTCTGCTGGAACAAATACAGTAAATTCATAATTTGTGTACTGTAACATACAATTATTGTGATTTTCTTGCAGTTATTGGTACATTATGTATCATTGTTATCGTAATTGCACTATGCCAGTTTAAACTCACAATAATTGCTACAGTACACAAAATATGTTCTAATCTGAACAATTTTACCACATTGCAAAACCTGGCATATCATGTATAGTTACTGACACAATATGCAATACCTGGTGTATTATGTGTAGTTATTGACACAATGTGCAATACCTGGCGTATTGTGTGTAGTTATTGACACAATGTGCAATACCTGGCGTATTGTGTGTAGTTATTGACACAATGTGCAATACCTGGCGTATTGTGTGTAGTTATTGACACAATGTGCAATACCTGGCGTATTGTGTGTAGTTATTGCCACAATGTGCAATACCTGGCATATTGTGTGTAGTTATTGCCACAATGTGCAATACCTGGCATATTATGTATAGTTATTGCCACAATGTGCAATACCTGGCATATTGTGTGTAGCTATTGCCACAATGTGCAATACCTGGCATATTATGTATAGTTATTGCCACAATGTGCAATACCTGGCATATTATGTGTAGTTATTGCCACAATGTGCATACCTGGCATATTGTGTGTAGTTATTGCCACAATGTGCAATACCTGGCATATTGTGTGTAGTTATTGCCACAATGTGCAATACCTGGCATATTGTGTGTAGTTATTGCCACAATGTGCAATACCTGGCTATTATGTATAGTTATCCACAATGTCAATACCTGGCATATTGTGTGAGTTATTGCCACATGTGCATACCTGGCATATTGTGTGTATATTGCCACAAGTGCATACCTGGCTTTGTGTGGTTATTGCCACTGGCTACCTGGAAGTATTGCCAATGTGCAGTACCTGGAATATTGTCTCTATTTTTTGCCACAATGTGCAATACCTGGCATATTATGTATAGTTATTGCCACAAGTGCAATACCTGGCTATTATGTTACCCGTGCATGACGTATTGGGTACTCACAATGTGCAATACCTGGCGTATTGTGTGTAGTTATTGCCACAATGTGCAATACCTGGCGTATTGTGTGTAGTTATTGCCACAATGTGCAATACCTGGTATATTGTGTGTAGTTATTGCCACAATGTGCAATACCTGGGATATCATGTATAGTTATTGCTACAATATGCAATACCTGGTATATTATGTATAGTTATTGCTATAATAAGCAACAGTATTCTTCTCCAGCTAATAGTTTTGGAGCTACTCTCCTCAGATCTTGTATCATTTGTGCCGCTAAGTATACTCTGATCTCCGCCACGTCTTCTCGGAATAGTGCCTGACGACTTATAACCTGAAAATAACACCATGTTCGTCATATTTAACACTTCTATTGCAAATAGTCACCCCAAAATCTCTTAAATTAATCTGTCATTTCATCCTAAAACTTGTACAGAAGCTGTGAGCTTGTAAGACACACTTATTCTATTCGACCGAGTTAGAGTTTCAGCTGAGGATCAGGGATCACGTTTGAGGGCGACGTGGGCGAAATAGTCGCCGTATCCCCGGCCATTTCGCCGTGATCGCATAGAAAAGCGAAAACAAAGTCGCTCTAATTTTCGTAAACACTGACAATGTTTTCGAGTGTCAATCTCGATACCGCACCGCCTACTCGCTACTGTTAGTTAAATCAGCTTTCATTGGTCAATAAAAAACTGTAAGCCAATCAAAAGCGGCGAGACAACATAGCGATTTAAAGGTTGACATGTGCGTTTTGACATGTGTAATGTTTATTGTCAATTTAATAGTTGAGTAAACATCGATTATTAAACGGATTAGCATTGATTGGGAACAATAAGGACCAATTACATATGCTTACAATTAAACTGGCTGTTTTAAGATGCCAGTAAGTTCTTTTAATCGTATTCACACATTTTATTTATGCAAAGAATATCTGACACTGCTTGTTCAGTTGTTGATCGTTTGCTGCATTTTTTTATCTCGGTAATCAAATTCATTAATCGGCGATTAAAATCAGTAGGAAAAAAGAGTTTTAATAAAATATTTTATGCAATCAAATTGCATTTCACTGTAAAAATGCTAAAAACCTTGAGGGAACCCACAGAACATAATATATTCACTCAAGAATGTTTATTAATGAGAAAGAATTTTTATAAATAAAAAAGTTTGTTTTATGCAGTCGTTTTAGTATGAAAAGGGTATACTGATTTTACATTAAAAGTTATCAACGCGTTGTACAAACTTCTCCCTGTTCTGAAAAACTTCTCCCTATTATCTCTGGAGGGAGAAGTCACTTCTCCCTATGAGTCTGGGCTAGCGTGATCCCTGAGGATTCAACATATTTTACACATATCAACACAACACATGTTAGTCTATGAAAATGACTACTTTCATCCTCTTTAAAACTTTTAACACAATCACACTAAAACTAGTTTGAGTGATGGAGCATCACCTTCAGTATGTATTTGAGAAAGAATAAATCTTTTTTTCTTTGGGGTTAACACCAGTTTTGAAACATTTCAGTTAAGAAAATCTAGAATCAAACCTAAAACTGTTGTAAAAACACTATTTATAAGCTACAAATTAACCCATGCTTTACACTTGTGCCTCTACCACAACCGCCAAATTACAAAGATTCCAGTATACTCCACAACATTACACAGCCGACAGACTACAAGAGCAGTTTAACCATTTAAACCCCCAGAGAGAAAGTTACTTACCTAGACTTTCCTCCTCATATGATGACACTGGTATCTGTATACTGGAATCATTCACATGACCATCTTTGTCAACCTTTGTATTTGTGTCTAGTGACAGAGCTAAACTTGTAGTGCTATCTGCTCCCTGTCAATATTAAATCAAATATGTAATACTCTAATTGGATGGGACTATACACAATCTAAATGATGAAACAATATCCCTGCTAATTTATTTGTTTGTGTGTGTGGTGCATATTTTGATTTTTTTCTATCATTTATTAATCTTACAGTTGAAATATTCTAGTCACCTAAATTCCTTTGATTGTAGCTGTGTAGACTTATACACTATCATATTTTAACCTTTAATAATACACTCATACTACCAGCAACACATACCAAGAACTAAAACCGAGAACATTATTTTATTCCCCTTGATACTGCAGAATGGAAAAAGAGGTCCAAGAAGGCCCTATATCGCTCACCTTGTTACAAGTCCACTTGCCTGGTGGAAGATCACTAGACAATGTTATATACCAAATAGGTTTTCCTATATACATCTTTGTAAAACGAATGACCCCTCCCCCAGGGAATGGTCAATTTTGACCCCAGGCGCATAATTTGAACAAACTTTGAAGAGGTCTACTAGACAATGCTACATACCAAATATCTAAGCTCTAGGCCTTGTGGTTTCAGAGAAGATTTTTAAAGTTTTTCCTATATAAGCCTATGCAAAACTAAGTGACCACCCGAGCGGGGTCAATTTTGACCCGTGGGGTCATAATTTTAACAATCTTGGTAGAGGTCCACTAGACAATGCTACATGCTAAATATCTAAGCTCTAGGCCTTGTGGTTTCAGAGAAGAAGATTTTTAAAGTTTTTCCTATATAAGCCAATGTGAAACTATGTGACCACCCGTGCAGGGTCAATTTTGATCCGGGGGTCATGATTTGAACAATCTTGGTAGAGGTCCACTAGCCAATGCTACATGCCAAATATCTAAGCTCTAGGCCTTGTGGTTTCAGAGAAGAAGATTTTTAAAGTTTTTCCTATATAAGTCTTTGCAAAACTAAGTGACCACCCATGCGGGGTCAATTTTGAACCGTGGGGTCATAATTTGAACAATCTTGGTAGAGGTCCACTAGACAATGCTACATATATCTAGGCTCTAGGCCTTGTGGTTTTAGAGAAGATATTTAAAGTTTTTCCTATTTGTTGCCATAGCAACCAGAGTTCTGCATGGAATGGAATTCTTTGAACACCTTTGATAGAGCTTCATGCAAGGTACTTCCCTGCAAAGTTTCATCAACATTTGCCCAGTGGTTTCAAAAAAGATGTCGTTCGCAGGAAATGGTGGACGGATGGGCAGACAGACAGACGGATGGACAGATGGACACCGGACAGAATGCGATCCGAATAGCTCACTCTGGCACTTTGTGTCAGGTGAGCTAATAACAGAAGATGCCAATTAGCCTGCTAAATTGTCCATCTTTCAATATGGACAGTCCCTTTATCTGTTCAAATGGATGATTACTGACTGAATAATGTACAGTGCATGTGTAGGCTGATCATGATCTGCACTGGTCCCAAGGACAGAAGCTTTTGCTGCCAGCATAGTGAATGTTAACCAAATATGGACAATGTACAGAAAAACAAGAAATGAAGCAGCCTTAAGATCTTGCCTGCCTCTGTGGTTGAGTGGCTCCAGTCACTGACTCAAAATCACTGTAACCTTTCATAGATTTAGGGTCATGGGTTTGAGCAAGGCTACCAACCATGTATCTTTATGTGAGAAAGTTGGTAGTTTCTTACACAGAATAGCAATCTAATACTAGCTTTTCCCATGAACAATGATTATATAATCTGCCCACCTATTAAACAGACCAAAAAATATTTGAAACGGGCATTAAACTTCTACAACAACAGCCTAAAGATCTTACTATCACTCTGCACCAGGTCCTGCTGATGACAATGAGTCTGCCTGTTCTGCAGGTATAGATCATGATCACCCAACACATATATGCAGTCTAATCATGATCTGCACTGTTCACTATTCAGTCAGTCTTTTTCCAGCGAACGTGCCTTTGGATAATTATTAGTCCTTGAAATTGTGCGCTAGACAGACATTTACCAGGGTGTAAGGGAAAGTTTGTAGTGTTTTCTCTTACTAAGTATGGCATGAATACATCAGCTCCATATACAAATGCTGCTCCCAGGGTAAAGCCAACTGCAACCGGGAAAAAAGCCCACTGTCCATCAGATCCATAATTCCCAGACTTCTCTGCCATCTCTATAGCTGGTGCAAGCAGTGACCAGTAAGATGCTGCTGTCATAACCTGAAGATAAATTCATGTTTATTGTTAATTTCTTTAAGTTTTATGTACGCTAATTTGTTACTGATAGAATGGTAGCCTGTTTTCTCAACTTACATTAATTTCTCTCCAGACACTGCCCAAGGTCAAACCCATCAAATATCATTAAAAATGTCCTTAATAGCATATGTTTAAAGCTGGGTTGAAATTGACATGTGCTGTGCTAGGTGTTATGCCACCTCATCAGCTCTGACCAAGGACCGAACCCAGATTCTTTGGCTTGGGGTAAGCTAATACTAAAACTTCTAGATCACTGAGGCCCGTAACTTTATATTCTCAAAAATCAAATTTTAACAAGGACTAGAGTATCCAACAGTTACTGAGTTTAGAATACAAATATGAGGAAATGTTCAATTATTTTGAAACAATATATAATATTGGCCTTTCCAGAAGGGATCTTAGTGATATCTGTACTTGTATTCATATCCAAATGACACTTTCTTGTAATGTCTGAAACAAGAAGAAGTCTGATCTTTGAGCTCTGAAACGCTGTTAACATCCAAAGATGCTTCCCTAACAGCATACACGTCCAGATAAAGTTATAACTCTGAATCAAAGCACTTCCTTTCAATATTCTCTTTCATTATGTTTAAATGGAGTAAATCTGTTGAATGATTTTCACACTATGTTCCCTGATAAAGGAGATCATTCAAAACTGGGTTAAGCCTAGACTATGGTATTTGGTCACTGCACACCCTCTTCATGACCGCTATCACTGTGCGAAATATTAACTCAATTCTTAATATTGTTAACTTATAATCCAGAAAAGTGTATTTCATAAAGGGGAATAATTCAGAATCGGTCTAAGGTAGGGTTATAGTTCTTTGTCGTTTTGCTTCCTCTCAATGACTTCTATCAATGTGCAACTTCAAAATCTCATCTGGCAAACCACAGGAAAAGCCCAGTCATACGCAAACAATGTAGAGTTAGAGACAATATAATAGTAAAGTTAAAACAAACTTACCCCTGCAGCAAATCCAAGGCTGCCATCAAGAATTTTTCTCTGAAATGGTAAACATAACTGAATTCTTAATTCATAAAATACATAACTGCAGTTCTTCACATAGGGTGTTCTGGAAATTCAAGCAAGAGCTGTCAAAAAGACATGTATGATCAACAAAGCACTTTATCAGACTGAAGTCTAAGCTATTCTGTCAACAAGGTCAAAATTAAATATTGTTTCCCCTTCTGCCACCAATGCCAATCAAGTTTGCTTAGGAGTTTAGGATTATTTTATACTTTTCAGTGAAGTACTGAAATATATCAGTGAAAAATAATTGTTACTGATGTCAAAAAGTATACAGAGCATTACGAATGCTTGACACCAAACAAGGATGACATCGTTAAAATTACGTCATGTGTGCTATGCTTTCTGGTGACGTTTCCCGCGGTTTACAACTTTTTATTGAAACAAACTCAACAAAAGTAGAGTTTAAACATAAAATAAACAAAAAAATTGTTGATATCAATGTAATATCACATTAATTTCACTCATGAACACCGAAAATAGTTATATGACTTTTGGTGTCCAATCAGTGAAATTATAACGTGATATTACACCAAAACCAACAATTATCCTCTCAATATCATTCATTGCTTCAAGATATTGTTATCACTTTCTTCTTGGTACAAAACTTTATGCTCAGGCGATTTAACACTGATATTCACTTCAAACAGTTTTTTCTAGATATACTTAAGTATGTTCTTTTGACAGTTTGATATAAACTGACTGTAAATTCTTTGACATTTGCGTCCACCACCACTAAATACCAACCAAAAACAACTAAAATCAGCACCATACTAATAATGAGACTGGTTTTCACGCCCGCAGCCATTCTTGTGGGTTGTGTTGAGTATTCATCAGAGTTGAATGTGATTGGCTGATTGAATTATACACCGACATGTTTTCTGTCAGTCATTAATTACAGATTGATAATGATTATAGAGGATCTCACACCTTCAATTGCCAAATTAAGAAGCAGCTTGTTTGTGTAATTATGGCATACGGGTATAGTTTGATTTTATGACATTCTTGGTGGTTGTCTACTAGGCAATGTCATTAAATATCTAAGCTCTTGGCCTTGTAGTTTCAGAGTAGAAGATTTCTGAAGTTTTTCCTATATAAGCCTTTGTAAAAACAAGAGGGCCAAGATAGGTTTTCCTATAAACGTCTTTGTAAAACAAGTGACCCCCCGGGCAAGGTCAGTTTTGACCCCATGGACATAATTTGAACAAACTTTGAAGAGGTCTACTAGGCAATGCTACATGCCAAATATCTAAGCTCTAGGCCTTGTGATTTCAGAGAAGAAGATTTTTAAAGTTTTTCCTATATATTCCTATGCAAAACTAAGTGACCCCCGGTGCGGGGTCAATTTTGACCCGGGGATCATAATTTGAACCATCTTGGTAGAGGTCCACTTGATAATGCTACATGCCAAATATCTAAGCTCTAGGCCTTGTGGTTTCAGAGAGGAAGATTTTTAAAGTTTTTCCTATATAAGCCTATATAAAACTAAGTGACCACCCGCGCCGGGTCAATTTTGAACCGAGGGGTCATAATTTGAACAATCTTGGTAGAGGTCCACTAGACAATGCTACATGCCAAATATCTAAGCTCTAAACCTTGTGGTTTCAGAAAAGAAGATTTTTAAAGTTTTTCCTACTTGTTGCCACAGCAACCAGAGTTCTGAATAGAATGGAATTCTTTGAACAATTTTGGTAGAGCTTCATGCAAGGAACATTCCTGCAAAGTTTTATCAACATTGGCCTAGTGGTTTCAGAGGAGATGTCATTTGAATCAAAATGTTGACAGACAACGGACAATCATCAATTAGAAAAGCTCACCTTGGCGAAGCTGTGATCTCACATGCCCTTTGTCAATGTCGAATAATCAATAGATTCAGAGAAGAAGATTTTTTCCTAAGTTTTTCCTATTTCTGAGTTCTGCATTGAATGGACTTCTTTGAACAACTTTGATAGAGCTTCATGCAAGGAACATCCCTGCAAAGTTTCATCAATATATTGGCCCAGTAGTTTCAGAGGAGATGTCCTTTGAAAGAAATGGTGGATGGACGAAAAGACAACATACGAGGGACCCCGGACGGTGAGGGATCCTAATAGCTCACTCTGGCACTTTGTGCCAGGTGAGCTAACAAGTGACTGTAGGGCAGGGTCAATTTTGACCCGGGGTCATAATTTGAACAATTTTTGTATAGGTCCGCTTGGCAATGCCACATGCTAATTATCCAAGCTTACACCTTGTAGTTTCAGAGAAGAAGAAATGCAAAACAAATGATAAAAACTGATAGCCACTATATTTTCCTCCACAGAAAAAATACCATTTGCTTCAAAATCTTCCAAGACCATTACTATGGCAACAGTGATTTGAAATGATTCTTTTTATATTTTGGCTATACCCTATGAAAGAAGGCATATCGTGGAAAGAAGACATGAAATAGTTCACCATATATGATATATATTGAAAGAGTATATAATGTTGCAACCCAAATTAAGAAATGATTACCATAATAGTTTACTGCCCATGTAAATTGAAGTGAGTTTTGACGTCAAAATGTGGTATATGACGTCATTTTTAGAGTGAACAATGAAACCTTAAGTATACTTTTTCAAAATGCTGTAGTTTTGTATGTACTGGACGCAAGTAACTGAAATTTTCCAATATTAATATTGAAATAATGTTTGTTCAAAATTTGGAAGAAAGCTAGTTTGCAAGTATTTTGTCCGAAGGCCCATTTTCCTGTGTCGCTGGTCATATGTAGATGGAATTCATTAGAAATTTAAGTTTGAAAAATTATTATTACTTCCCTTTACCTATCTTGGGTGTGCACCCAAGATAGATTGGAAATAAATGAATTCAGAAGCTACATGTAGTTTTAAAACTTGCATTTTGGTTCAGAATGTTAAAATATTCGTATATCCAATTCAAATGTAAAAGTAGAAATTATATTGAAATAAAAAAGAAATACTCAACGTTTTAAATACTTTCATATTAAAGGGGAGTAATAACAAAGTTTTATAAAAGTTAATAAAATGTAAATTTCTGATGGGGATCTAACTCTATGTAATAGGTCTTTTTGTTCATTAAATAAATCTCTAACAGAATATGTAAAAAATAAAAATTGTCATTAAATGTTGCTTAAAAGTAACTGACAACCTTTAAACGTGTTAATGAGAGAAGAAATACATCTGTCTTTTTCTGATGATGCCTAAGCGACTGTATAAATATTGCAGGGAATGTGAATGGCTGGAACTTAAACAGGATTTCACTTCGTTACACATCCTTGTAATTATCGGCTTCGCACATCCGGGTACTGATATATTATTTACATTCGGAAAAGGTGATTCCTCGGCTGTCATCACTGGTCTCTATGCATCTTTAATGTTTAAATGTACAATAACCAAGAATAGAAATGAAAGAAGATGACGCTTTACCATTAACTTGTAACTATCAGATTGTTTTTATGATAATTCTATGTTGTTAAAGCTTTTTGTTTCGTTTGAAATAGATTTAAACTTGCATATGAATCTACAGTAAAGACTGAGTTTTCACCTTTTACCGAATGAAGAAATGAACGCGACCTAATAATCAGATTGGTTAACTGGCGAGTATGACGTCACGGCAAAGCCGACAATATAAGATCCCTGACGCAAGTGCAGATATCTGGATATTGTTCAATATTTCCCAGAATCGCATCTAATAAGGTTGTCTAGCTTTTGATCCTACAGGAAACTGAAGTATCCCATTAAAACTTCATATTGGTCAATAAACGTAACATGTGATCGGTGGACATGAAAACTAAAAGTAGGTACTAAAGTAACTGAGTAATCCTACACCCCACCCACTTCTGTTGAACAGAAGTTGTATCCATAAATGTTGAGGTTTCTGAGTACAACTTTCAAATGACAGTTGTGTACCTGGCCACTATGGAAGACAAACACAAGTGCTGAGCCTAAAGCAGTGAGTCCCCATGTGAATAATGTTCCCAAAAGCGTTTGAAACAGCGGATGAACATCTGCAATCATTTTGCCGGAAGTGATGTGTTATCTCTAAAATGAAGAGTAGTTGGTTGTACAAACTACAGCAGGTGTCATTTGACTGTACCATTATAAAAAATAAAATGCATTTCAATCAATTATTTTATAAATATAATAACGCCGGGGTTTATAGGAGAGATCATGTTTGTATTCGGAAGAAAGGAAAATATTTGAAACAAAACTTTTGAAATTAGAACTAATAACTATTACGGAAAAAACTCTGTTAGATCCACCAAAAGAAATAGCACAAGATATTCGCCTGGCCGTATTCGAATTTATCAAAAATATAGGATACAATGAAAAAATATAGATTAGGACCGATTACATAATGGACTGCTCGGCAAAACACCAGAACAAACATACACACTACTGAAAACACAAACGTCATAGGTGACTTTTACGGAGTGTTAATGCCGCCCGGCAATCACTCGAACCCACACACCCACACGGTCGTACCAAAAGACCAAGGGGAAGTATGATGTAGTACACGGACTGCGCAAGTGTAGATCGACTAAAAACCGTATCTTACCCTTTATTTGGGACTCCCACCTTAACGAAATAATGCGTAACTCGCAATGGGGGAAAAACGGTACTTGGACTCTGCAGGAGCATGGTGCGCGGAATGCATGGTGCTAGCCCTGAGCTCTAGGACCCTATATACAGAACACAGCACACAACTCACACAACTCTATATTTGATAAAAGTACATAGGGGTAGATATGGCAAGTCTATTATAGATTGTAGATATGTTATTTCGTAGATTAGATTAGAATAGGCAAGCCAGTATCGCATTTTAGTGACATAAAACAAATATTTCCACACTAAGAAACCCCTAACACACTCTCTGTAAACCAGGGGTGTCCTGTAATTTACCTTTAAGTAGTTTAGTATACTTTATTATACATGTATATATGTTAACAAGAATGAGCTTCCGGTACAGAAAGGTCAAGGACATCAAATCCCCACCTCAGGTGAATCTTTGAGACAAAACACATATCTAAAACACTGAATTCATATACCTCCGGACAACATGAAAATTTTATAACAAAAAACTTTAGAACTAGATAAGGGCTACCCAACACCCTAGCCATAACTATAAAGCACAATTTAGTAAAGATTTGAAATGAAAATAGAAAAGATTGAAAACATTAGACAATTTTATTACAGATAATTTATTCCGCGATTTTCCAAAATTTTGTAGCATAAAAGACAATTTATAAAGGATACAAAACACTGACAGTTTATATTTCGACCAAATTATATTTAGAATAACAAGGACCAAAGATATAACACAAAAAACCGTAAGAAAAAAGCTTTATTTAAACAAAATCGACAAAAAATCCTTTTTTCTCTATCTAAATATATAAAAAAACACATGTATAGAATAATTACTACAAATACCTACCACGTGACAAACCCGGTATAAAGCCTGTCTTGACATGTGACGGAAGCTCAGTAGATTAGATAGTTATTAGTCATTTTATAGAAATATGTGAAATTAACAAATTTTTACTTTTCAGCGGTTCTAGTGTCTGAGTAAGAAATTTGATACCTACATAGGAAAAAATAGTGTCTGTGGCGACATACCATTATAACCCACGCATATACAAACCCCTGGTGATTACAAAAACAAACATACAACTAATAAATGTCCAAAATAACCACCAGGACAATGACTGGAAAAACGTAGAAAATAAAAATAATCACAATTTATGACTGCTTAAACAAGAAAATGCATACTTAATGACCATATAAAAAGTCATAACTAACCAAAAACAGTGATTGATCCTATAACTAGATACCCCAGACATTGCAGAAAATGCATAAAACACTACTAATTTCCTAAATGGAAGCAGTAATCTACTGTCAAAAAATAGCCGGATCCAAAAAAGCCAAACGCGCACCTGTTATAACTCCATCCGGTTCGTGCGCACTAAAAGTCGCAGTAGGTCACCCAAAACCAATAAGTAGGTCAGGTCAAGTAGTACGAACAGCAATGTTAATCTTGAAAAGCATATCTAACTTTCGCAATTATATTTTCGAACCAATAAAGATGTGTAATATAAGATCAAAACTACATTAAGAACAATCTTACTCAGGCACGAAAAACCCAATCACTCACAACAAAGAAGATGTGAAAAGTACTGGTTAGTCAACCAGGATCAGGAATAGTAGTTCACCAGCATCTGTCCGAGGACCGAATCGCCGATCATGCAAATCATGATCTACACTTACTTCTTTTATTATTTATAAGTAAAAAATAAAACAGATTAACAGATTAAAATTAAAATTTCCTTCTGAAACAATTAAAAAGAATTTCTCACCAAAATTCCACAAAATTTGAATAAAATTTCTATTTTACGAACTCATGATCTACAGCAACATTCATATATTTAAAGAAAAATTTTGGCATTTTATCTAATTTATGATACAAATGATTCAAATAATTACATTAATGACTGTGCTTTTTCAACAGTAGTAGACCGAACTGGCGGCCATTAGCACCCTGCTGATTGGTTAATCATTTTTGTCTCTCCTGGCTCCGATTTTTGCTTCTAGCTCCGGTAGTAAACAACCAACTAGTACAAGTCTCTTTATAATTTTCTATTGTACACCATTATAATTAAAGAAGTAAAGTTAACAAGTAGCCTGTGCGGTTGCTGGCTTATTTGGGTTTTAAGGGGTTTTTATATTTTCAAAATTTCAGAGTAGAAACATAAGTCAAACTTTCATGCATACTTTTTAACTTGTTCAAATAAGTAAAACCATCTTTTCGGACAACATTTTATTCTATCATTCAGGACAATTAAATTTTTTATCATCACAAAAAGCTAAGCAAAATAAAAATAGGACAACACTTTATTAAAGGGGATTTTTACTTTACAAAACAAACACATATAACATCTAGTATCAAAATTTTCTAAAAACTGTTAGGCTACCACGATCCAGACATACAAACTAGGTCAATCACACTTAGATCTCATTGGTCGCCGTGATTGGCCTACTATTTGGTAACCAATCAAATACAAACTTTGGATATACTGGCTGGAAATTGCAGTCAGGTAAATTTCTCCTATTTTCTGGCTTCAAAATTTTATTTTTTAGGCATGACGGGAGACATGCCGGGGTCTCATCCAAATATCAAGCTAACATAAGTGCTCTTTTGGACGGACCTTGATAAAATTCTCATCAAATCAAATCAAATCAAACATGACGCAGTATTACGCAATATTTTCTACTGTTAAAACATAACTTGGGCGGGCATAGACCGTAATCCATATTTTTGCATTGTAAGTGGTGTTTTTTTTAACGGCCATAACTTTCTTACAATAAAAGATATTGCAACAATTTGATGTCAATGGAAAGCTAATATATTAAACACGCAAAATTTATGCATTTATTTTCAACTTTAGTTAAAATTCAAAATATAAAATAATCACAAACGCGTAACTGGCACTGTTTTCATAAATGGTTCTTCAGAACATTTAGCATTTTGAAAATACTTCAAATAGCAAAAATAAATTTAAAAATCTCTTCAATACATAAACATTGTAAACACGACTGTCATTACCCACCAGATATCTTATTAGCCTGGGCGAGTGGTCTCTCTTATACCCTACCAGTATGGTAAAAGCCTGTTTATACAGTATTTGTTTGATAAAATTTTATATATTCCGCAACAACCTGTTTTTGTTCTCCTAAGCAATTTTCTGGTCACTGCTTATAAATAATAATAATCTTAAAAACATTTTATGGGAAAAACAAACAAACCAAAAAAAACAAAAATAAATGTTTTTAACAAGGTAAATACTGTTTCCTATTTAAAATGATTTGAATACTCTCTTTGCAACATTTTACAACCTACATGTATTTCCTTACACTTTATGCCAATTACATTGTTCAACAAAAACTACACTTGAAATAAATTCTTTAACAAAACAAGAGGTCCAACATGACCCTATATCACTAACCTTAGTTTTTCTTTGATTTGTCAGTTTGACCTAGTGTTTGACCCCTAGTGACGAAGATTCAAGCTTGAACTACAAATCACTGAGACATAGATTCTGACCAATTTCATGAAATTTGGGTATTAAATGTGGCATCTAAAGTGTTAACAAGGTTTTTCTATGACTGAACTGTGTGACATATTTTTAGGCCCAAGATAATCAAGAGGCGAACTTGAAAATGAATCAGAAACAGCTGTAGCAACTTATGTGTTGACCTATGCAACAATCAGTTACAAAATAATCCAAATTGTATGTGTGGTCATAATTAGAGGGATGCTGAACAATATTTTTATGCTGTCCATTTCATTCCTTATTGTGATTAAGTCCGTACTATAACGTGTGCATCAGGAAAACAAGCTTACTCCTTGTTTTTCTTATCAAATATGTTACTCAAAATATTGACTGTTATTCGCTGATCGAGAAAGCATAATTACTTTATACTTATAATTAACATTAGTTTGGCAGTAACAACATATTATGTTGATAGACATGAACTATTTACATACTAAAATTATAAAACCATTCAAGAAAGAATGAAAACACAAGAGCATTTTCTTGTCCTTTTTCATTTGGTATTATCTATAAATTGACGTTATGTCAGGTTCTTGATTGAGAGATAAAAATCTCTTATCAGACCAATATATTACAGCTAACTGATACAACATGTGACGGATCCATCTGGTTATAATAATAAATATAATAATAATAATAAAATCTTTATTTCATGAAGGTTACATATCAGACATACAAGGATTTACATGTAAATCAAAATACATCTTATTTTCATATGGCCTTCAACAATGTAAAAGAAGAATTAAAATGCAACAACAATAACATACCGTTGATAGAGAAATATGAAACAAAATATGATTTACTAGTTATACATTTTTACAATTTAACAATCATATTTTTCAAAAGTCTATTTTTTAGCAAAGTTTGATATGACAAAAGTAAGACAAAAATAGTTAAAACTGTTGAAACTTAGCCACGCTCGGTCATATGACTAGGCCGGTAGCGAGGGCAAATGACTCGAATTAGTCAGTCAGTCTGATGCATCTGGTAAATTTGATTTAAAATGTTGTTTAGATAAATAAATAATTCTATAGTTGGACATAAATTTTTTGTCCTTTTAGAAAAAATAAAAAAAACAGTAAACTGTTAACGCCGTATTTATGAAGAGCATTTTCTTGTCCTTTTTCATTTGGTATTATCTAATTGACCTTATGCCAGGTTCTTGATTGAGAGATAAGAATCTCTTATAAGACCAATATATTACAGCTAACTGATACAACATGAGACGGATCCATCTGGTTATGACCACGCCCGGTCATATGGCTAAGGCCGGTAGCGAGGGCAAATGACTCCAATCAGTCTGATGCATCTGGTAAATTTGATTTAAAATGTAGTTCAGATAAATAAATAATTCTATAGTTCAAATGGACATAAAATTGTTTGTCTTTTTAGAAAAAATAAAAAACAGTAAACTGTTAACGCCTTTATGAAGAGTATTTGGTAATCATTGCACAACGTACATAATAATGCTACCGAAATATGTGATAACGGATTCAATGGTGCTAATAACGCACTTTGGATATCCTTTAAAACTAAATTCACACAAAGTAAACTTCATGTTTTTTTTCATATAATTATTTTTGATATCGTTAAAAACGATAATAGGACAGTTAAATATTATCAAAAATAGAAATAAAACAAATGATTTCAGACTTAATTCAATAACAGAGATCTGTGTGAGCGTTCCTGTATTTGTTGGACTTCACAAGAGTAGTGCCCCTTGATTTCGATGGGCGTGGCTACACTCCTGGCATAAGGTCAAAGGTTTACAGAGTAAATTTCTCAATTCTAAAAATTTCTGCTTGTCATTTTATTGGCAGTTGAAAAGTTACCAACTTCTAGTCAAAGGCGAACTTAATATGACTTGTGGCGCCGAATAATTTGCATACATAGATTTGCCACTTTGTTTACATATACCTGAATATAATTTCATGTGGAACATGGCCATTCACTGAGTTGGTATAACTCGTGGCCTAATCCATTTGCAAATTGAATGAATTAATTGCCTTTATGTTTTATGTATATGTATAAAAAATTTCAATAAAATATTATTAAACTAAACCCGAAAATGTAGCTTCTAGAGTGCTTTTAAGGTTGTTCTACAAAATAACCTGGTGACCTTTTTTGACTCTTAGTGACCTAGTTTCAACCTTGACCTAGCTTTTATATAGATAAATATGCTGCTTAAGTTTTGTGTAGATCAGGTAGAAAATGTAATATCTAGAGTCTTTAGTATGACCTGGTTACCTAGTTTTTTTACCCTCAGTGACCTTAGTTTCAAACTTGACATAGTTTTTTTATAGATCATATATATATATATAGGACAGTATATACATAATGTAGACACAACTCTAAGCACTGGCCAAACACTCATATATAAGAAATAGGCTGAATCCTAGGTTATCGCTTGGAGCCACTAGTTGTCTGAAATATTGATAATTTGGGAGTGGAAGGGGGTAAACAGGTTTGTAGCATGCCAACGTCACACTTTCCACAGACTCAACATGAGAGAAAATTGTTTGAATAGAATATACCCCAGCTGAGCTCAGTTCTAACATTGGCATTGCAGTGCCTAAACATAAAATTGAAACTGAACAAAACATAAAAATTGAAATGAAAATAAATTTGAAAAAAAAGCAGTTGAGGACAACTGACTGTTGTCCGGTGGAACACATTTACCATCTCATGTAGACAGTGCTGAAACAATCTCCAGATTTAAATAAGTGCTGGCTGCATCAATGTTTCATCTGTATTACTATATAGTATATACATGCTTTTATCCTGTTTTTAACCCTGCTAAAATATCCTCCTTTCTGCACAACAGATTATATATACACATATTTTGCAGTGATTTTAAGGTGTTTGGTTTTGCTCTATTGTCAGGAAGTACCAGTGGACTGAGTAGCTTGGAAAACCTGATAGTCCTTTACTTTTTAATTCCCCATGCATGGCTCTAATGATCAGTTTTGAACATGTAGCCATTTATACAATAAAAGGAGAAAAAAAGATTGGATTTTTGGCAAAAATTTTGAAAATTTAATGACAACTAGACCATTAAAAGGATTACCAGCTGTTTTTCCCCTAGTTGTTTCACCCCTAGTCATTTCACCTCCTCAGGGAGAAAATTAGATAATTAACTCTCCTAACTGAAAAATGTGCTTGTGTTTCTAAGTAGGAGGAATTAAATTATTAAACTACATCTTTGATTGGAAATATCAAGTTTTTAGAAGAATTTTATGACATTAACATTGTTATTCATTAATTTCACCAATTCAATGTATTTTGTCTATTTCTTTAACTGTTTCCATTTATTCATCACATTTCTCCACCATTTTACTTTTTTTTCTATTTCTCTTTCTGTTTGATGTTCCCGATCAACCATAATCGAGTCAAGTAAAACAATAGCACATTGATTTTATTTGGAGTATCCCATATCTGGCCTCTACAAACTCTATGAACACATTGCACGACCAACCTTTACTTTTTAATTTTTTTTGTTCACAAAAAAGTCAACTGCAAACGACACTGCCTGTCAAAAGGAACACTACGGTGAATTCTGCTGTACTTCGGGTTATCTCGGTACACGAAATAACCAATCAGAATTGTTGTAACATTTCAGGTCAACTGGATCAAAACATGGATAGACATGGCTGACATGAGCACGATAGTGGAAGGAAATGTAAAATACAGAGACGGGAAGAAGGTATTTACATTTTCAAATGTATCTTCTGCTGGCTGAATTCTCTTTACATGTATTTATCAATGGTTTCCTTATATTTCAGTGGAAGCCAAGATGGTGCGTTATGAAAAAACCGTCGCCAGTTGCGGGTGAGTGCACTCGAAAACTTTCTTAGACTTTTTTACAAGTTTTGTGTAATTTAAAAAGAGAACGGTTCAGATGTCGCTTGATATTACGATACATTGCTAAACACTTATTTCATATCTAATTAAGAATTTCGCCATATTATTATCCAATATGTTTATTAGATGAAAGCTTATTTTCGATTGCATTCCGTATCATGCCATTCGTACCAAAAACTTTGGTACCCAGTTTCAACTCAGTTAACAGTTGGTTGGTATCTAGCGGTTTTAATGTAGGTGTAGCCAGAGCATCAGTTTAGCCAGTGGCTGTTTTTTTTTGTACAAGTGAAATGTAAAGAAAGCTGATTGAACAAAGTATTTAGATTTTATCGATGTCACATAATTTTAAAAATAAAAGAAAGACACTGTATTTTGTTTCTTTTATGATTAATATGAATGAACAGTTAATTTTTTCTTACATTTGTTGACTTAAAGTTGACCTCATTCTTGTCATTCAACCAATCAGATTAATGGGTGCCTCTCATTTCTTCATTTGGGTCTGAGTAAACTCTTCTTTGTGAGTTTAATTTTAAGTTAATAATACCTTGATTGTTAAGGCAGAGGCTAGGTAGCCGGATAGCCAAACAAATTGGGCGCCAGGGCTTTTTGCTGTATATACGACAGCCGCCCTTTGCGGCAGACATCTATATAATATCAATAAATATTGAGGCTAGGTAGCCAGACAATAGACATTTTATATAGAGTTTCACGGGCTCATTCTTGAATGGCAGTGGCTAGAGTTACCCCCAACCCCCCCCCCCCCCCGACCCCCCCCCCCCGTTACGGAAGTTCCGTATCTCTAGAAAATCCTATGAGGAATGGCTAGAGTTACGGAAGTTTATAAAGGCATATATTTATGTTGGTTTAAATATGCTTGGTAATGTATTGTAAACTTAAATATTTCACCAGTAATAGGGAATAAACCTATCTGTCGGCAAAGCCGCCATTTTGGTAATACATTATACATTGGCGGAAGTATCGTTGCTATCTCCGTCTTTACTTGAGCGTTCTATTGTAGTTGGACAGTTAAATCACATTTTTTGCAAAGCATGATAGAAGTTAAGTAAAATAATTATGTTGTTGACATATGTTGTTTTTGTATAACTACATCTAAGCCACACCACGAGAAGGCACTCAGATTGTGACAAAAAAAACATTTTTTTTTAATTGTGATCGAAAGTACAGCTGTTAATTTAAAAATATTCGGGTTTTTTTGTTTACTTTTTTCGTGCTCTTAGAATTCTAATATTCTTCTTTTCTTTATCTTACTATTGTTTTGTTAACGTTGTTTGTAAACAGAACACATTAATATGTGCAAGAGTAAATAGCATGACAATGATAGTTCCGATATTAGCAACATATTAAGTATAACCAAAATGGCGTCTGTTAAATTGTCGTATATTCATAAGATCAGTTTATTCACGAATAGTGGTAAAATATTTAAGTTTACAACACATTATCATGCATATATTAAAGCAATATACATACCTTTATAAACTTCCGTAACTCTAGCCTTTCCTCTTAGGGTTTTGCTAGAGATCGGAACTTCCGTAACTCTAGACTCGGAGGCTACGGTACCGTAACTCTAGCCACTGCCTTCTTGAATACATGAGTGTTTAAATGATATTAGATTAATTTTGAGTCATGTGTTTGGAAGTTTGTGAGGGAAAAAGTAAAAATCTATCAAATATATACTTTGCTAAGCTTTCTTAAAATGTTGAGTCTACCATCTGAATCACACAACATTCCAGTTTGTGACATCATTATAGCTTCATGCACTTGTTGAATTTTCAGGTTTTTTTTGTAAATTTGTTAGACAAAAACCATTTTCTCCTGGATTTTTTCCACTTCTGATTTTAATAAAATAAGTCTTGTGTACATGACAACAATCTTGTTGTAAAAAGCAAGAGAAATCAGCCTATGAAAGGCTATGATTAAATCAGAATAATAATGATAATATAGATCCAGCTAACTAGACCAAATGTCAAGGTAGCTGGATTGGACTACCTAGCCACTTCCTTGTTTTAAACATATAAAATCCTTTGAATTAAACGAAGGACAATCATTTTCTTTTTCTTTTATGATTTTGTACTAAATTCTATTTCTAAAGGCTTTTATTTAGGTACTTCTATTAATATTTTATTTTTGGGGTATACATTTTATTTTTCTTTGTTTTCATTAGCATAATAGTTAAATGTACTTATGTTATATTGTTTCTGTCTGAAATTTAAAGCCAAACATGGTTTTTATTTGTTTTTTCCCAATCTTTTGTGTAGAAAGTGAAGCAGATGAAACAAGCTATGATATTAAATAATTAGACAGTTCCTACATTATGTGTACTCTTAAAAAGTAGATCAATAAACTGGTAACAATAACATCCATATGACTTGTTTGTGACATGAAATAGACTAATATCATGACTTTTTACAAGACCTAAGTCCTTTATATGTTTCCCTCGGTTTTTACAATAATCTAAAAGTACATTCACTGCTCAGTGCTTGAAATCAGAATATAGCAATTTGTTGTACGATCACCAAAGACGTGTCAGTGATTTTCAGTGACTGGTTACGACTAGAGCATGTAAACGAAAACGAATATTTTATTTTAGGGGAAGTTTTATCGCCTTTATTCTGCTATGCTCCGAATGCAATCAAGTATATATTTTTCCCATTTTGTTTGTAAAACTTTCCAAATTTACAATTAAAGTTTTTTTTAAAAGATTGGTAAAAAAAATGATGGAAATGAGGGTATATAAAAATGTGGCAATGAATGGCATAAATTTGTTTGGTAAAATACCTTCTGATAGTTAATAGTACAACAGATAGAGAGTGATATTTTACCTAATTTTGAAAACATACTGGCAAAATTCTAAATTTGACAGCAAGGGTCATGTACCCAAAATGTGAGGAAAATCCTGATATCTGATTTGGATTTTGCACTGTAGATGGACTGATGTTTATCTGATGGTTTTATCAGGTGGTACACATTTTCCAGTGAGCTAACACAAGAATTAGTGTAAGACCCTGCTTGTAATTTACATGATTGTATGTTTTCTTTATGTTTACTAATTTATTTTAGCTCGATTGTGGAAAAAGCTTAAGCTATTTAAGACACTCTCGAGTCCACTTACTGGGAAAAACCAGTAAACATGTCATTTGAGGAAGTACGGTCGTGACCCCAGTGGGGTTCGAACCCGCAACCTCCAGGATGAGCGGCAGACACCGTAACCTCTACACCACCGCTCCCCTTTAATTCACATGTATTTGTTAAGTAATTCCTAAATACTCCAGAAATAATAGACTTCCTGCTTAGTCCTTACCCAATCAAAATAAAGTTAATAGAGTTTTGTTGTTTACAGTCGTCTCGATCAAGATTTGTTAAACTTTTTAACCTGTCACCTTGGAGGTATCAGAGAGGTAGCCATAATACATAATGTCAATAAAAGGTTTTGTAAGGACACAGGATGTGGGTGTTGACAACTACTTAATCTGATCATAACTGTGTTGTTAATACCCCTATCTGTAAACGCATCTATATTCTTCAACAATTTGTCTGGCTTCTTTAAGAGTAGAAATTGTTTAACAAACGGAATTGACACTACATGAACCAGTCCCATAATCCAGGTAAATTTTACTTTCTTTTTCTAAATCGGTATATTTGTAGCATTGCAATGACATGCATAGGTAATGATGTTGGGATAGATTGAAAATTGTACTTCATTTCAAATTTTTAAATAACATCATGATCTTGGCAGACATTACAACTTTCTTCCAAGAGCTTTTCAATGTGTGACAAGCATTAGAACAACATTTTGAGATACAATCATTGTCATTTGGGTATAGTGCACAATTATTCAACATTTATTTGAACAAGTGACAAATGTATGTATCATATTTCATGTTACATATATAGCTCTGTTTTAAAAGCAGTTTGCTCTGTTGAAAGCATGGTGTAAAGCTGATAAAAGACGTTTGTTTCAGGCTTTTAACAATGGAGCAGTTTGAAGAACTTAGCAAAAGCGAATAAAGAGTGATTTTAGACCTAAATTTCAAAACCAAAGCAGTGTTTTCCCAAATGCAATTACTCCATACCAAAAAGTTACCATGGTAACAATTTTGAAAATTGCAGCAGTTGTTCCTCTCAAAGAAGACAGGCAGTGTCTGTTAGGCACATTTTGCAACAGTCTGAACATTGAGGATGAAGTTCATTTTAATTCAGTTGCCATACTATGGTTCTGGTAATTAGAATCATAGAAGTTCTAGAATTAGATTACACCTGCAATGAAATTGACCTAGATATAGATAATGTGGAGATTTGTGCTCAAATATTATTTCATGTTTACAAAGATGATATCTTCAAGTATTAAGCCTGGGGAGTTGCAGAGGGGGTAGAGATAGAAATATACCCAGGATAAATATTTGGAATTTTTATGTGTTTTGTTTAAGAGCAAAAACTTGTAAAAAATGTGTGTTTGGAAAAATAGTAATACTGTATCTTGTCTTGAATCAAACGTAAAGTGTTAATATCACTGCTGTGAGGCAATAGATAAGAACATCTTGCAAATAATATTTCTGGAAAAAAATTGTTTCCTATCAATTGATGTCAAGGTTCGCGTCAGTATTTAAAGTGTCTTGAAGTACGATTTTCAGGTTGCACCAGGGCCTCCACCAGGATTTAGAAATCTGTTGCCACTTTTTGGCCAGAACAGTCATTTTTGAGCAAATATTTAGAATTTTGACTGATATGGCTAAATGTTCCTCCAATTTCTTTTTTTTACACCACTCTGCAGAATCTGGCGTAATTGCCAACATTGGTGAGTGGCAGGGGAAGCTCTTGTTGCTCTTTAAATAGTAATATAGGGTGCCCTTAGAACTGCTGTTATGGGTCAAGCTAAAGTATGGCTTTTGCGCAAGGCACTTAGCACCATACATACGTGCCTACAGTTCACCCGTACCAATAATAAAAAATCTCATAAGAGTTTTGTTTATTCATAGGAGGTTTCTCAAGTTTGATTAATATGAGAACACCTGATTTCACAATCAAATTTAAACCAAATCAGAAAGTTGTTCTGGTTTCCCAGCATGCTGTTTTAAAGAGATAAAAGAAATAATATATCATTAAATCTGAAAAATTGTAGTCTTGTGGTCAGGAACCTAGCCCTTTTAAACTCAGTTTTGCCTTTAGTTTGTATTAAAGTATGATAATGGAAGTCAGATCAGAGACACAGTCACATCTGTACTGTCATGTTCAGACACACCCATCAGGCTCATGCTGATTCATATTTGTTTGTTTCTCTGTTTCTCCATATATAAAAGTTATGTTTCCAATGCAGGTGAAAATATTGACTACTTTGCTTTTTGTAGATTTTGTTTCAAATCCAGGTGGAAAACTTGGCTCTTGCCCTGTTAATATCGTAAAAGACAAAATTTTCTTTCTGTCTGCTTCAGTCCTGACAACATATTTGTTGGGGAAAAAGAAGCAGGGTAGTTAATTAATATGAACAGTTGCTCTAATTGGATAATCTTGGGGGAAGTTTTGAAGATTCTGAGAAACATAAAATTAGTTTTGTGGCATTATTAAAGTTTATGAGTCTGATGGTAAATGCAGGTAAAAAAAGCGATGTCAGTGGCAAAATAAAGATTGTGGGTGGATTGTTGTAGATCCTTCTAAATTACTTAATTTGAAATATGGCGCACTTACAAATTTGTATATCATTTATAACAATGTAGATGGGAGGAAATATTTCCACAGTTTGTATAATTTCAACATCCATCTATTAGCAAAATTGCCTGTGGAATTGTTCAGAAAATGGGCAAGGTGACCTGATAGTACTGTTGGTGGGAGTTCATGAATGATTCATGTTGTATAGTTCTATGCACCTGATTTCGGCATTTAGTCATCTCCATTTTTCCCCCACTAGAACTGCTATCTAAACTGTCACTGTTATCTTAATTGATGAAACCAATTAAAAGTTTCTTCTACTACTGTTGAAGGAGGGCCATTATCCAGCTGAAGCAAAACTTCCCCGTGCCAAACTGATTTTTATTGTAGGTTTGTTAATATTTATAGTTTACAATTGTTTTATGGATTAGTCAGACTTTCGAGATTTTGCAGACATGAGAAAAGGAGGAAAAAAACATTGGGCTGATAAGTCAGCGCTTGTTGATAACACTTGACTTCTCTAGTTGAAACAATTCCTCTAGCCATAATTTCTCACAGATTCTGGCCAATTTATGCTGTGATTAGTAAGAAAAATGGTTTATATTGACTGATATGCCATTCTGGCAGTTTTGATGAACAGCCCTTGGACGGTTTCCAGTTTTGAATGAAGCATTAATAATTGCTAACTACTTCCTGTAGATCCATTGGAGAAATTTAATTTGCCAACATGGAAAAACAATTAATTTCAGTTTCAGAGATAAAACAAGGTTTAGATTACAGATTTTCCTCCATGGTGCATCTTCAGCAGTGATGATGCAGTGGCCAGACTACTCTATGAAATATTCTTATTAATATGCAGATACGTGGTTCTGCAATGACCTCAATTTTCTTTGTTTGGATGGCAGGCAGGTCTAGTGCAGTCAGCCACTCTGTTAAAAATTGTGTGATTGGGTTTCAAGCATTGAATGATTTTACATGCATAACCCAAGGCTAGGTAATGATGTCTAGTGTGTACATTTATATTTTAAAAGCAACTTATAGGGCCTTCCCTGCTTGTATGCCAAAGTACAACAAATTCTACAAAGTGGTGAAAGAAATTTGAAATTGATGGCAAAAATTGTAATCATGTCAGCCAGATTTCAGTTGTTTGCCTTGAAACATCTGTTTTGGTGAAATTAATGGTGACAGGTTTTCAAAAGCCAGGGGAGGCCCAGCCAAGAGGACTTGCGATTACTATGTAGAAGTGACCTTATGTGAAGTACTTACGCTCTTCAATTGATGTCCGACTGCTTTACACTGGGGGCCAAATGTTTCCTTCAACTGGTCAAGCTGACAGGTCAGATTTGTAATATTAATATCTATAACATGAGCCAGCTTTGGTGATGGAAAGGTTTGTGTACATATAGTATTACAGTAAATATAGCTGTTTGGTCCTTTTTTAAAGGTGTCTTCATAAAGACATTAATTGTTAGATTCGGTAAATATTTTGGGATCCAAATATCTGTTGTGGTGATTTTTGGTGCAACGCATGATGACTTTGTTAAGTAATTGTGTACAAGCTAAGAGGTAGGGCTTTATGCTCATTTCAACAGTCATGCATTTATTTTCTGATGAATTCTTTACCTAACTCTCATTCCGCGGAGGGATCAGAAACTGCCATTTTTCTCACGGATCAGTAGCAGTGCTCAAACCCACATCAGTGAATAGTTCAGTACTTTCAAGTCAGTGACCTTAACCAGCCAAGCAAGGTAGATTGTAGGTATGATACCCTTGTCCATACTTGACACGAGACCTCCAATGTTCTCCTACATAAATACTATTTGTATAACTACTAGTAAGGTAGATCTTAGGTGGCAACATTTCAAGTGTCACAGCATGCTAACATTGTTATATTACTGTAATAAACAACTTACATCTTATAATGATCCACTTGAGGTCTTCAGTGTGTCACAATATTGAACTATGACACACCGGTAATCTAAAGAGTAAAAAGAGGTACATTACCACCTTGTCTGTTTGCATTTCACTAGAAGAAAATTTATTTGCTGCATTTAATTTTAGTAGATATATTTAAGTTGCAACAAAATGCAAAATGGTAAAGTTTATT
Source organism: Saxidomus purpurata (assembly GCA_022818135.1). Taxonomy (NCBI): domain Eukaryota; kingdom Metazoa; phylum Mollusca; class Bivalvia; order Venerida; family Veneridae; genus Saxidomus; species Saxidomus purpurata. Next base: position 430,057 of record JAFMSR010000042.1, read on the forward strand.
GAATCTGAACTTGAATCCTTCTGGCTGCAAGGGTTTAAATTCACACTCCCACCTTCAGGTATTTTTGACAGCCGTAGTTGGTAGTCTTTAGTCAAAACAAGCTTCACTGTAGGGTGTGGTTGCATTTGAATGTTTCTTACCTTTGGGGCACATATTTTTCTTTGTTTTCCAAGATTTATAAGATACCTGCCATCATTTGTATTGTGTCACCCATCCTTTGTTGTCCACACCTGAAAAATGGTATTTGGTATAAATCTGGAAACAGGGTTGTGAAAGGTCATACATTATATTTGTCTAAACAAATTTTAACTCTGTTCCTCCCTGCAGTGCTGAGCTTTGAGGCTCGTCTGCACTTTCATTGCTCATATTTTGGTGAATTACCCCATATCCTGCAAAAATTTCTAAAATGAACTTGTGCATCATTGAAAGTACAATTTGGACTTTACTGTCACTTGTTCAAAGGGGTGCATTGCAAACAATTTAATGATGGAATAGAAGTGCAAATCAGGATTCTAGTTAGTGAAATTTCATCTACATATTGACTTATGATTTACCAAAAAAGCATGGTAATTTACATCAACCTGGCAGCTGAATTTGGCTTTGACCTCAACAGTCCCTTCTTTCCAAGCGAGTACTGCTCCCTACTCCAGGAAACAGTCATTAAGAGTAAAAGTTGAAGAAACTTGAGTCTAGCATCAATGTTAAAGTTAAAATAAACAAGTTTAAACTGTCCTCCGGCTCTAAACCTACTACAAGAGGCCTTAGACAACAATTAAAAAAGCGCACATAGCGTCCCTTCTGTGCATCACGGTCGTATCTCCTTCTTGTTTTAATAGGAGTTACAACCTTGTTTCACTGAACGAAATATTACTGTCTCTTCTTTAAAATAAATAGTTCAACTTTTTATGCAATGCTCTTTATGTAACTGCCTACCCCAACATTAAAATGGTGCTATTTCAGTGATGCCGACATCTTGTTGCACATAAAATGTTCAAGCTCTTCTTGTTAGCACATAAAATTTTAAACTCGAGTGCCTCTGCTCAAATCTGGTGCCACCATTAAAATATTTATAAGCCAGGTGTACTGGTGCTGCTTCAACTTTTAAGATATCAAAGTAGAAGGATTGCTTGAGCAAATTGCTTTTAGTCATTGCTTTACTGATTCTATTATGTATATACCAGTGCAGATCATGATCAGCCTGTTTTTCTGTGCCATTTGATCATGATCTACAGTTTGCTGTTCAGTCAGTAAACTTTCAGTATCAACCCCTTTTAACAATTACTGTAGTTGTTCAAATAAAATGGCGGACAAGACCATTTCAGAACTTCTAGGGCAAAGCTCCATGAAAATACAAAAGGTTAGAAATAAAACAAGTACAGCATAATAGTCAAAACAGAAATAAAATAACAACTTTAGTACTAATTGTAGCTAAAGGTATTAATAGTAAAAAATATTTGAAATGTTTCCAGTCTGTGCATTTCAAAGTATTACAGGCCATTAAAAAACAATAGAGATAAAATCAAAGAATGTATTACTATTATTTTATTGCGTGCTTGGCCATACAGAACAAGGACACGTGCACTTTTAAAAACAAAAATGTAAATAAGTTCAAATTTAAATGGCAAGTTCTCCTTGTGTGTCGAAATCATACAGTTAAGAATGTCATTATATAAAAATTTTATTACCATGTACTTACAAGTACAAAAATATGCTACATGGGTTATTTCTAGTGATTAGAGCATCAAATAGGTGAAACACTAATCATTCCCCATTTCTGTGCAATATACATGTATCCCAACAACTTACCTTTAAAATTTAAAAGGACCAGTAGTCTGTGAGAAATGATTTCATTAAACATTAAATGAAACAATGATTTATGACCTACAAATTTGTCGTAATGTTCTAAAAAATTATTTTGATTTCTGCTAATACGATGCGATAGAAGTATAGCATAAACCCAAACTATGTTTAGAACAACCCAAAGAAGAATATTTTTCTCATAAGATTTGCAGTTTTGAGAGTAGATCTTTCATAGTGTATGTACTGGTATTTTAGCTAAACTTTGGGAATTTTTTAACTATAATCTAAAATGCATTCAATATGATGTCAAACAGCTTTGATTGAATGTTACTTGTGGTTTTCAGATAAGAAAAAAGTATTGAGTTGATCAAGTGGAAATCAATTTAAATTTCAGGACAGTTATCAGGAAACATAATGAACTGTGATTTTGCATTTTAATTATTCCAGAGATACAATGCAGTGAACAAAGAATCTGATTGATTTATGTTGCAGCGAAATTGAACACGGTTTGCAGTTTCTAAATAAAGAATGCAGAAAACAATTTAAGTGCCTTTTATAGCAATTTATGTGGGCAGTCAAGGATTTTGGCTACGGGAGTGTATTTTTTGTCCTTGAAGAACAGTTGATAAAACGCCCTTACAAATCTGATTGTCGGGAGTTGTTTTTCTTCCGGATGAAAGTGGTTGCATTTTTTTTGGCTAGTTTGTGAAGAATTTGGTAAACTCACAGATAAACATTTGGTTTTAACCGATTCTATACAAGAGATGAAAACAGCAGGCCCGCTGTATGCTTATAAAAGTTTCTTGAGCACAATCTGAAGCTCAGCATGAATCACTAAGTCGGGTGTAATATAAAGATATCTAGGCTCAAGAACAGACCTTCTGTTTAATTATTGTTTTGGAACTCGATTTTGTAAATAAATATAACTAGACTTGACTTCATATTTCTTGAGCATGATTTTGTGCTGAGCATGGGCCTGGTCAAACAGCTGGGAAACATAAGACACTTCCAGAAATGTTTTTATCAGATACACTGCAACCCTGTAAAAATGCCCCTGTTAAAAAAAAAAAACCCCTAAAAATAGGGTCACTGGCTCTTAACCAAATCAGACTTATAAAAGTCTGTGGAGATTGAGAGGTCTTACGATTTTTTCTCTTCAAGCTCCCTGTTTTTTTAATTTTTTAAAAAGTAATCTTTATCAAAAATTTGTCTCAATCAAAGCTGATAAACTCATCTTAGAGTCAAGGGAAGGAGAAATTGTGAAGATGTTATAAAAATGCCCAGAAAAGACGGGAGGTAATGACTCTTAACGACTGATGCCAGTCTAGCTTAAGCCCAACTATTATGTACCCCCCCCCCCTCTTAGCTGGCAAGGAGGTATTTACTTTTATTTCCTATCCCCCCCCCCCCCCCCCCCCCCTGTGTATTTGCTGTTTTTTATGCGAGATAGTTCGTGTTTTTTTTTTACTGAGGATGGGAGCATAGTAATAGTTTTCCCCTAGTAACAGTGTGATTAGGTGAACTGCTTCCCAGTGTAAATAACTGAAATATTGTTGAAACTTGTGTCGTCCCCCCCTTTTGAAAAAAATAAATATAAAAAAGATGATTGAGAAACATCCTGGACCTTTTCTGTCACAGCTAGACCAACATAAAAGATACTGCAAAAGTTAAAATCTATCATCTGTATTGTATAGTTTCTGATGTTGAAACTTGTGTGTGTTCCTGCTAGATGAGTTTGAAGATAATGTCTTCCTCAGATAGAATTGTACCTGCAAATCTGCAAATCTACATTTAATGTTATAATAGATTGTTCCATTAGTATATCTACAATATGATTATTTGATAGAACTTGGGGGTAAAATCATTCTCGATTGTCAGATCAATGTATTTTACAGGTGGCTTTAAAGACATGAAAGGTTTTGAGGTATATGATGATAGGGGTGGGGGCACTGGGCGTGGCTAAGAGGTAAAAAGGCAGAGACCAAGCTCTTAGTGGTGCTGTAGACTTTCACAGGACAAGAAGACTAGTACATACGCATTTTGGAGGGTGTTCTAAGCCTTTGATGAAATTGTAAACACATGCCCCTGCAAATTTTATGTAACAGTAGCTGGATAGAGGTCTGATATCACTTAACAGTGAAACAGAGGACATAATTGATTCACTTAGAGATAAAAACTTCTTGAAATAGGTTAAGCTCTGTGCAAACAAAGACCATCATATTTTTCATTCATAAAAGTTACAATTTTTCAACAAAAAGCAAGTGCTTGGTGTCTGGAGGGATTTACTTCCCCCAGGATTATTTTCTACATAGATAATGCCAGAGATAGGATATCTGAATATCTTAATTTGTTTCCAAGTCACAGCAGTAGTTTTTTCTTGATAAGAAAACATTTAACAGATGATAAACTTTTCCCCCTTGCAGCATAGTTCTTAGCATGACCTACTTAGCATTTTGTAGATGCAATTTTTTTCTTGTGGTAACCAGACCAGGCTGTTTTTGGACTGTGCAGTGTTGTTGTTGTTGTTGTCATTAAGGCCCGTTCCAACCTTGGTCATTTTAACAGGCGGATAGTCTAACTAACAATCGTTCCTAGGTAGAACCAGTACTTGACTCGGATTCACTGTAAATATATTTATTCACATATAGAGACATGGTCAGTAGAAGGGCACAAATCCATGGCCCTCAATCTATGAGAGGTTACAGTGATCTCAAGTCAGCGTCTCTAACCACTCGACCACAGAGGCAGTATGGACTGTGCAGTGGAGATGCAGCATAACCAAACATTTTGCTTAAACTAATACATGAAATAATTTATACTTTACATTACCAGATCTATAAACAAAATAAATTTTGGGATAAAGTGGTGAAGGTATTTGTTAGCTTTGCCTAGATATCACATGATATGAACCTCAGCAATGTCATGGCTGCTTCTACTGGCCTTTTCCAGAGAAGTTGAGTTGACATTGATTTCATAAGCTGAAAAATTTACTTTCACTTCTTGAAGAATTTTGACAGTACTTGAAATGCCTACTTTCAACACCGTCAGTTCAAGGTCAGTAGTCAAGGTCACATATATATTATCATTTATCAATAAATGTGCATGTGTACCCTCATTAAAAATGTCTGTAAGTAGTCAAAGAAAGGAAATATATTTATCCATGTACTTAAGATGTCCACCTGATGTAGGCTTAGAGAATAAACTTTCAACACCATCTTATAATGATTCAAACCATGAAATGGGATTGGAGGTACTTCATAAGTAAATAGTTCTTTGATTATATGAAGTTTAATCATAAAACACTATCTTAGAAGTTTCAGGTATATTTTTTTGCCATTTTACCTATAGTTGCAATGAACTTTTAAAATGCAGTTCTTGCATCAGTTCATAATTTCCTGAAATTTTCATAGCTAATGGCAGTAATTCTTGAAGGAATTTTGGCCCTAGTTAATAAAAAGATGAACCAGCTGTTTTTGTACATTACCTGAAGGATCTGGTTGGCTTAGGATTTCTTATAATTTCTGTCTGCTACATACTTGCTTTGATGTGCTGAAGAACTTGCTGAATAACGGTGCAGTGTGAAAAATTACTGTCATTCCTGGTATTGCACTGAGCTCATTATAGAGAAATTTGCCTGGAAATTTAAATTACCAAATTGCATCTGATATGCATACATTTAAGTGTAAAAAGGAAACAGCCATGGTATGTATCCAGAGAAGATAATAAGGAGTTAAATTGTACTTTAAGTTGTTTATTTTGACTTTCACTTAATGGAAAATAAGAATATTCGACTTTAAACATTGACTGAAGAATGTGATGTTTCTGCGAGTATATTGGTGTTATACTTAGAGCGGTATAGTATCGATGCTGCAACCTGTCCTTTTTTTGTACCTCCCCCCCATGCTGCCCTTTAGGGTCTCCCTGCTGCCCATTTTTGTACCCCATAGAATAGAAAATACAGAAATCTTTTTAAATAATAGAGGAAGCATTTTTCAGCATTTTCAAAATAATCCTTTAATATATAAGTCTTTGGCATTATTTATTTATAGAAATATTTCATTTCTATTAGATGTTTCCTGATTTTGAAGTACACAAACAAACAAAAAGTGCCCTGTCCCAAACTTAATGTAATGCTTCCTGTCCTTTTCCCGAGGCACTCTGTCTGCTTCATTGTCTAGATATAACTATAGTTATATGTGGCTCATTAAATATTTCTGGGGTATGTGCTTCATTTAATGTTTTTGGGGTATGTGCTTCATTTAATGTTTTTGGGGTTTGTGCTTCATTTAATTTTTTGGGGGTTTGTGCTTCATTTATTTTTTGGGGGGTTTGTGCTTTATTTAATTTTTTGAGGTATGTGTTTCATTTAATGTTTTTGGGATATGTGTTTCATTTAATGTTTTTAGGGGATGTGCTTCATTAAATGTTTTTGGGGTATGTGCTTCATTTAATATTTTTGGGGTATGTGCTTCATTTAATGTTTTTGGGGTATGTGCTTCATTTGATGTTTTTGAGGCATGTGTTTCATTTAATGTCTTAGAGGTATGTTCTTCATTTAAATTTATTTAATGTTTCTGGGTTTTTTCCTTCATTTGAAGCTTCTGGAATATGTGCTTCATTTAATGTTTTTGGGGTATGTGCTTCATTTAATATGTTTGAGGATTGTGTTTCCATCAATGTTTCTGGGTTATGTACTTCATTTAATGTTTCTAGGATATGCGCTTCATTTAATGTTCCTTGGATTCTAATACTTTTTGGGAATGTGCTCCATGCTTTATGATGTTCTTGCGGACTGTGCTTCATGCTTTCCAATGTGTCTGATGAATGTGCCTCAGACTTCCCCAACTTTCAAGTGAATGTTCTTCATAAATGTTTAATAGATTCTAAAGCAAACTGTGCTTAATACTTTTCAGTGTCCTGTAAGTAATGAGCATCATGTGTTCTGATGTTCAAGGGAAATGTGCTTCATTGTTTCAGTTAACTATTCTTGTATCCAGAAAAAGTGCTTCCTGTTTTCTTTTGATCCTTGAAAGTCTTCTCTACACTTTCTTGTATTAATATTTAGAAGCACACTGTGTGATGTGTAATTGTCTTTGAATGTTTAAGTTCAGACTAATGCAGTTTTACTGGCTGTTTGAGGTTATTACTGGGATGTATTTTTGTTATAAGAGAAATGAGATAAAAAGCATACTGAGTATTGCCCTTACTTCGAAATTTGTACAAATTGAATTAGAACATTAAGAATAATGTTGTGCTTTTTATCGCTTTTATCATGCTGATGGTAGAAGTCCCAGCACACCAAGAGACAGATGGCTTCAGACGCCATACTTGTCATTTTGTTAGAAACTTCAGAGACCTAAGGCACTGCTGAATTTGTTCTTGATGAATTAAATTATTCTAATGTTTCCTCTGTTAGTGTAAACTGAAGCATTGTCCAGTGAGAGCTAAGGAGAAATTGATGAGATTTCTCCCTGTTTCTAATCATTTTCACTTCACTGTAGCCTCCTGGAAACTCAGTACTCACCTGATTTCAATTACTTTAACTATTTGACAGAATTCTGGAATTTTCTCTGAGCCTGTGTTTGTATTCAGAAATGAGCTTCAGATGGCAAAACCTTGACCTGCAGAATAACTCCTGATGATTGAAGTTTACATATTTTTGGGAGCTTTAATCTTACTTGAATAAACAAGGCATTTTCTAGCTTACCTGTGCATGTGATGAGCTAATTATTTGGATGGAAGAGATTGCAAGGAAATACTTACATGTGAAATATTTCTTGAAATAGCAGTCATTAAAACAACAACAGCAATCTGATCCTGATCTTTATTGTTCACTATTCAGTTCTGTATAATTTAACGGACACCCTTTTGAACAGTAGATGGTACGGTCCAAATTGGAAGTTGGACTAGTTCATTTTAGAGATTTACCAGAGTATACAATTTGCAGAATTTTACCAAAGTTGGGCTTGCACACCTTCTGTATGATTACCTTTTGTTTGAACACCATATGTCTTGTATTATGATTGTGGGCAATAGTCTTTGTGTATACAGGGGATAAGATAATGAAAATTGCATTAATTATACCTTCAAAGTTGTTCTGGGAAACTTCAAGGAATGATTTGGCAGTTGTGTGAATTGCATGGTAGGATAGGCAGAACAGCTTGATACTAGACCACAGTCATGATTATTATAGTTAATTTAATATATAGTGATACTTTGTTGTTTGGGGAGACACAGTGGTGTAGAAATAAAGGGTTGGACAAGAGGTTGATGGTTTAAATCCACTCTGATGCAGAATTTGATTACGTTGGTTTTAAAATTTCCCTCTTTAAATGTGATGTTTTTTGAAACAGGAGTCAGTTGTAATGAATACATGACATAAAAATCTTAGTTCTAAAGTTAAATGAATATTTGAGAAGACCATACTCACACCTCATGTCTCAGTGTTTTACAGATATCCGCATGTAAAATAAAATTTGTATAATTTTAACATGACTGTAGGAACTTTTGAACATAGTCAAGTCTCAAAAACAACATGCTCTTTTTTCTATATGAGATGATTTGTTGGATCACAATTTTTATGGGCATAATATTTTGGCCTCTTGGTTGTCACAGACACTTGCGAGTTATATCCCTCAGTTGCCAAACTTTGGTTTAAATTAGCAATATCTCCTCTGATGCTTGGAACTTCATCAAATTAATAAAGTGTTTTGATTGTAATCACTGCATAACTGCACTTGAGAAACTGGCGTATTTAGTGAGAGTTTGGCTCTCTTGTTATGTTTTGACAAGATCAGAACTGAATCCGGAATTTCTAATGCAGTTGCTGAATCATTGATTATCTTTGATTGATTGAGGAATGCTGATGTGAGGTTGCAGTTGGAGGATGTAAACGAAGGAGCACCAAAAAATGTCAAACATTTATCTGTGTTATAAACAATCAAAGAAACAAAAGGTAACTCCCACCTGGTCGTTAATTTAGTTTTTACTGTGCAAGATAAAGTCATAATTAATTGCTGATAGGATAGAAAAAATATGATGATAAATGCTCCCAGTAGCTGAAACTTTCTCTTTTTTTCTACTTGAGGTGAAGGTATATTATATAGAAAGTGATAAATGGGATTCTCTCATTGTCTTAATACAACTGGTTGAGTGTTTTAGCTTTGAAGTCAGTCAGGGATAATTTCACTGGAAATGAGCTAATGTGAACAGTTGTGAGGGTTGGATATTTGGTTAGGAAATATGACTTAGTTATAACTTGGAAATAATCTCTTTGACTGATAAGATTAAAAGATTAGATCAAGGTAATAATTAGGCATTTTTAGCTGCTTTATCAATGTCTTGTGGCAATGTTCATACATTTGCAATGTGTTACTGTGCATCAAGTATCGTTTTATTCCTGTGCAAAGTATGCAGCCAAAGCAAAAAAGACGTTACAGTGGTCTTTGATTTCATACCTGAAAATATGTTCGCTCTAATCACAAGAATTCAAAGTTTTCTTGCCAGCTTTGATTTTAGAGATTGCCTGTTTTATTTTACTGAAAGAAAATATTGTATACAATATATGCATAAGAAATTGCTCTGCAGTGAAGTACTGGAGCTCATAGCAAATAAATAAAGTAAGATAATCCAAAACATTTTTTCATGTCTAAGCTACCCATGTTCATTTTAATCCAAGAGATGATATCACAAATTTTCAGAGAAACTGATGCTGGCAGTCATCTTGCTAATACCAGATCAATCTGCCTTTGTGAACAGTGTAGACACTGATCAACCTGTAAGTTAGTGAATCTGATCATGAAAAGTCTACACTTATTAAAGTCTAAACATGGGTCTACACAGGTACCTTGTCAGTTGGTAAATATAAAAAACTGACTATCCCAATGATTCTCATTACTGAAAATGAACAAGCCAACTTACAGATATTGCTAAGTAAGAATTAAATGACTGAGAAACACTGCACTTCAGTGCCAATCTTTGACAACAGTCATTTTATGTTGCTTAACTATTAATACTTTATATGTTTGCTTATACTTTCAGACCGCTTGATTGTCCATCTTTTCAAAGACGTGAAGGAATCGGTCAAGGGAGGGCACCCAAAGACCACTTTCCCATTGGACGGTTTCTACGGTTTGGAGTCGGGAATCTGTTACGACAAAGAGACAAGCGTACTAGCAATTATATGTCAGAAACAGATTACATTATTTGCGTTTGAATCCCGAGAAACACTCATACAGTTTGAGATCAAGATCAGACGGAGCCTTGGAGAGGGTGAGCAAAATATACCATGACTTTATCTACCTCAATCTCCTCAAAGCTTGTTACCAGATGCTGGAAGGGTCAGGGATAGTGCAAGCTTTAATCAAGAGTGCTTGCTGATAAACAACCATCTATGAGGGTTTTAAATTTTGAATCAAAGTAATTTTTTGTTAGAGTTTGATTAAACTATAGCCCAGCTATTGATTTGTCTTTACATGGTAGAGCTGCGGCTTTGGTCTATCCTGGCTTTTTATAACAGGTGAACTTTTAAATAACAAGCAAAAAGTGTGACATGTTTTGGCAAACAATTTTGATAAATGTTTGTACAGTGCTTTCTCTGTGGGCTGAAATTCTATCAAAGAAAATTTCTTTCTTAACTGAAAAATTTCGAAAAATTGCGCATATAGAAATATGTAAGGCTTCATTTAACAAGGTGAGTGAGTTCTCTTTGATATCTTGAAACTGCATCTGCTGAGGCTGCTCTGGCATCGGTAGCAGACATGCATCAGGAGATGGGTTTCTTCTCAAATATAATGCAAGAAGTTACGGCACACTTCAAATATACCACATGTCACAGACCATCCTGCTGTATGTTAGGTACAAGTGCACTTTGCCAGACTTATTGTAAGAAATGACCCAGATATTTTTTTCACCAGGAAGGAAAAAAAAACTCCACAGCTAGAGCAATATTTATCCCAAAAACAGATTAAACAAAATAAAATTGGGTCACAACTAAAGGTGCATGTTTCCTGTCGGCTGAAAATAGTGAATAATGTTCTAGTAAATTTTGTTTTAGGTCACTTTAAAATTTACTATGTATATAGTTTTTAAATTGCCATATCCCAATAGGTATTTTTTAGCTCTTCCACTTACTAAGCCCCTAAAGTGTTTTTCAATACCAGCTATATAGCAACAGCGGAATCAGCATTTGTTTTGATAGATGTCTTCAGAAGATTGGGATTGTTTTGATACAAGAACAGACGAATCATGACTTTAGAGCCATGGATTTGTTTTTTTCCACCTGTCAGTCATATATACACACAGATGCTCACTCTGACATTCTGTTTTAGATATAGACATCAGTTCTCTGGCATTTCAATGGAAACAAGAGGCCTGTGTAATAAAATATGGAGATCATCAACTCATAAAACATGGTTTTACTCCATATGATTATTATAACTTTTTCTACTTTATGCTTGCACTAAACGTGCTAAAGTTAGTTGTCAGACTCGGTGAGGTTTTTTCGCCGATGGATACAGCATTTTCTACTAAATCTCGTCAGTTTTAAGTAAAATCACTTGATGTTTGTGGTTGCTGAATTGTTATCATTGTAAATTATTTGTAGTTATAATTGAATATTTTATTGTACTTAATATAAAAAAATCTAGATCTTTTACTGAAAAGGGGCATGCTTTTAATGTTACCAGTAGCTAGCCTTGTGACAGATGAAGTAATAGACTTAGGAAGGTATTCCATTCTTGAAGTTGCCAAACTCTAGAACCTACAGGAATTATGTCAGTAAAATGTCTCTGTGAACTCATACCCTTCTCATGGCAAGTAATCCTTTACCACCAGTACAGATCATGATCAGCGTATATATTCAGGTAGCCTTATCATGATCTACATTGTTTGCTATTCAATCAGTGTGTATTCAGCTAGCATCCCAATAAAAAGCTAATGGTTTTGTCCAAATTGAATAGATGGAGAAGTCCATTTTAGAAATTAATCAAGGTAAGAGTGCAAAAAGCTTATGAATTTCAGAATATTAAATGATAATATATGTATATTACATGTACATATATTTATAAATACTGTTGTCATTGTTCTCTGTAGAGCACCAGTTTCCTGTACGCACCATCAAGGTTCCGAACCACAGCAAGCTGCCGTTAGATCTGCTGCGTATGCACATACATGGTCAGAGGTTTTGTCTCACTGGGCATATACCACCGAAGATTCTGTGTTCCTGGCAGGTCTCTGAACTACGACGATTTGGCACCATAGACGCAAAATTCTGCTTTGAAGGTGGTTCTAGGTGTGGCAAAGGTAATGGATAAGATACACATGTTACTAAATATAGTAACAAATCACACATGTTACCAAAATTTAATATACTAACAAAATAGTAACAAATGACTATCTTGAAGAGATTGTCATTTGTGCTTGAAGCCTTTGAGTTTTCAGGCCAAGCTGAAAACCGATTATCATGATCAGACTAATGAATATGTGATTGTGAAACTAGTGTCATTAGACCAATCATGTTATCATAGCAAAGGCAAACATGTGTATTGCGCGCCTTTTATACATGCCAGAACCAGATACGGAGGCAAGAGTCAGATCAGGAGGGTCATTATGATTTTTATTGGTCAAGTGTCACTTTTGGGCCCTGCTCTGCCATGCTGCAACCTCTTACATGTATATAAGCACTGAATCATAAGACAGCAAACCAAGTCCCTAGCATTGAAGTTTTGTCATGGTGTCTGAAATATCAAAATAAAACACAGAATGTGTCTCCCATTGCTGCCAAGAACTTGTGCCATTTTACTTCTCTGCTCTTATATGCCAAAACTGCTGCATGTTGTCAGGCACTCAAAGCATTGAATGATGTCAATTAGTTGAAAAATTGTAAATATTGAAACATAAAAGACAAGTAGCATAAGGAGCTCACTGTCTTGAATGCCACAGAATGTAATAAAAGTGTATTATTTTGAACAGTTTGTTCTTCTAAACAAATAAATACTTCAACATTGTTGGCATTTGATTTTTAAAGAAAGATAAATGGCACAATAATAAACAACTGTCACCTGTTTGTTTAAGGTGGCACGTGTATTTAGATAATAGGATCTGGTTATGTTATAAGTACAGATGTTTCTGTCTAGGCTAGTGCTAACAAGTCACCAAATGTTAATAGGTTATTGAATTCAAGTTTCCTAAAATAGAACAAACTCAGAAAAGCGGCAGGGTTTTTTCAACAAGGAAAGAAATGAATTCAGAAGAATTCATTGCCTCTAAAGAGTTTTTACTGAGACCAGGAAATCTTACATCAAGGAAGATGAATAATATTACAGTTACTGCACGATTTTTGTCGAGCCGCTTGCAAAAGCTCGATATAGTTGTCCAAATGGGGGTTTGGTGTATGTGCGTCCGTGCGTGCTTCTGTCCGTCCGTCCGAGTTTAGTTTGTCCAGGCTGTAACTTATCCATGGATCAAGGGATTCTTAAATAACTTTGTACAAATATTAACCATCATGAGACGGAGTGTCATGCGCAAGAACCAGGTCCCTAGGTCTAAGGTCAAGGTCACACTTAGAGGTTAAAGGTCAAATTCAAGAATGACTTTATCCAGAGCATATGTACTTCATGCATGGAGGGATTATGATGTAACTTGGTACAAATGTTCACCTTCATGAGATAGAGTGTCTTGCGCAAGAACCAGGTCCCTAGTTCCAAGGTCAAGGTCACACTTAGAGGCCAAAGGTCAGATACAAGAATAATTCAAGAATGACTTTGTCTGGAACATTTCTTTTTCATGCATGAAGGGATTTTGATGTTACTTGGCACAAATGTTAACCACCATGAGACAGAGTGTCATGCACAAGAACCAGGTCCCTAGGTCTAAGGTCAAGGTCACACTTAGAGTTTAAAGGTCAAATTCAAGAATATATTTGTCTGGAGCATTTCTTCTTTATGCATGGAAGGATTTTGATGTAACTTGGCAAAAATGTTCACCACCATGAGCTACCCTTGTTTTAAGAATTACTTCCCTTTGTTGTTACTATAAATAGCTTATATTGTATTTTTTTTTATTACTGGCCGTAGAGAAAAATAGAGACCACTTTTCTGTGGTAAACATGCATGTTACATTCAATATTTAGGTGTATTTTGACCTATCTCTACTTGGTAAGGAGTTAGTCCTTTTGACAGCTGGCGGGATTGACATGTTGCACGTGGGCATCTAGTATAATTAATATGTCATTTTGGCCCTACTTGATTAACAAATGCTGTAACATGTATTTTCAGGTCAGGGTTCTCATGTGTTACAGACAGATCAGGCAGACGATATTTCAGAGATCATCTCACATGCCAGTGTAGGAAAATCTGCTCCACTCATCAAGCGACAGACTGGAAAGAGAAGTATGTCCACTCGTTACACAGTAGTTTTAACTTATATCTGCTCAATTTTTAACATGGACTCCTCCCATTTTCATTATGGACAGTGCCATTTTATTTCTTTTGGAAGGCTACTCCAATACAAAAGTTGTTTTGGCGTGCAGACTATACTGGTTGCTATCTTTTTCTGAGAAAGTCGGCTGTTCCTTACAGAGGATAGGGGTCTAGTATTGGTTCTTCCCAGGAACGAAGGTTAGGTAAATTACCCACCTGTAAGTTACTGAAATGTTGTTAGAAGTGAGTGTTAAATCATGACAAGAACAATCTCTTGATATAGGTAGGGTGTGACAAATGAACTATGTGTTAGTTTCTAGACAGTAACTCAAAAAGTAGATCAGCAAATATTTTTCACACAAGGACAAAGTATCCTTATATTTATGGTCAGTTTCGCACTATGTCAGTACATTTCTTGGCCTCCTGTGTTCAGCACTTGCATTTGCATCATTTTCCCTGCTTTAATACTCAAAGAAAATAGCAGATTTCAGTTGGGTACAGTTTCTTCCATGTGTAATTAAAAACAACTAAATTTAAGTAAAAATAGCACTATTCATTATTATAGCGAAATTCGTTGGACTTAAAATGTAGGAAAATATCAACTTCTTTTGACAGGGAGAATGGTGCCAAATTCAATTATAAACCCTGACATTTTGTTCATAATTTGTCAATACATCTGTTCTCCAGGAAATGTTTGATTAAAATTGGAGACACTAATTATCGAATTGAAAGGAAATTTTGTAGGAAAACATTTCCAGGCTACCAGTTTTGCCAATGTTCCCTGTACTGCATTGAATTTCCCTTGATACCCTGTTAGCGTCAGAAACAGATTTTGAAAAGATTCATGTTTTCAAGACAGAAATATGAGTATGTTTGAAATATTTCATAATATCTTTTGTAGCATGTTTTAATATAACCAGTCTGTTTTCTTTGTTCTACAGGAAGTGAGTTTCTGGACCCAGTCAAGCATGTAGTCACTGACAACGTGTTCAAGAAGTTCCAGAACACACAGGTGTTCGCCGACCAGAATTACCATGAGGACAGCTCTTGGCCGCGCTACAAACGCCACTCAATTAGCTTCACCGACTACAGACGTGCCAAAACCTACACTGAAAAGCAGCGTCTGCAGAGTATTGAAAATGTAGCAAAGGAAAGGCTTATGGCAATTTATGATGTTCCCCCAAGACGGATCAGAAAGGTTGAACACGAGCCAAGTAATAATGACAATACTTCAACTGTGAGAAGTTATGATGTGAATTTTAATGCCTTTAGGAATTTAAATGTACAAAATTCTCAAGGAAATGAAAATTATTTGAATTGGACTGGAGAATTTAATAACAATGTGATGTCATATCAAGTTCCCATGACAACAGTAGTTAGCAACCAATCAGAGACCACCACAACTGCAAGTAATCTGTCTGATACTACCTCATCACATGGGAGTGTAATGTCTCTACAAAGCCTCAGCTCATCACAAAACACAGTCCCAATGTCATCAAGTGCACCTGCACTCAATTGCTATGGTAACCAGTCATTAAGTAGTCATTATAAACAACAGAGTCAGTCAGTACCCAGTCAGATTGCAGTGGAGCTTGATGAAAGGATCAGTAAGGACAAGAGAGAGGACGTAATAAAGCGCTTAAATCAAAGTGAACAAGACTTGGAGAAGGAGATGTCACTTCTAGATGAAATGCTGCAGGTTTGTTAACATAATTTTGTTTCATTGGAATTTTTAGTTGAATGCCCATTTCAACAGAATTTTAAATACATACATGCAAAAAGTTTAACTGACAATTGTGCCTGGGAAGTACCAGTTGTAGACACTCAACCTCCATAAGAAACTGTCATCTTTCCTATATATAGAGTTTGGTCACAAACAGGGCTCGAACCCATGCCTATCAAGCACTAAGAGGATTTGTTGACTCAAGATGAAAAAGCTGGTGTGAAGCCTCATTACACTTGTAAGAGAGGAAATAGTGGAGTTAATTTTTTGATGAACAGTCAATATTAAGTGGTTGTAGGTAAATTAGGGCAGTTTGTAATTTACAGAGGCGTGAAAATTAATATGCATTGCAAACTTGTGTACTGGTATAAATAATTATGTTAAACAGGAATTTTCAGACAAACACAAATTGCACAAATTGTGAAAAAAACTAGAAGCCCATAAATATTTCTTCACATATAGAAGTTGTTGTACCATCTTGTTCTTAACATAGACATCTTACAAGATCGTTTTTCAAAAGTTAAGTTTTAATTATTTGCTATTTATCTCATAGATATGCCAGAGATCTGAAGGTGCATCGGAAGATGTTGAAGCTCAGAGACCACCTCCACTGCCTGTGAAGTTGTCTCAGCTGCGCAGTTTTATAGAAAGCCAAGATGTCCGTGGATCTCTTGACAACATTAGCATCTCGTCTGACAACACTCACTGCCGACCTTCTCCACGCACAGGCTATACAGGGAGCCTTCTTCTTAGTCCAAATCTTGTCAACAAACTGAAAAAGATTCCGAAAAAGTCGAAAATTAATGACCCATTGCCGTATGTGAATTTGTCTAAGTATGACGGTGGTGATTTTGGAATTAATCATGTTCACTTACCAGCTTCCTCAACGTCGGCTCCAGATGGTGGCAGCTCTCGGAGTGACTTGCAAAGAGCAAGGTCAAAGGGTTATGATAACGTGAGGTATGAAAAGGACAAAAATAAGGAGAATAACAGAATATCTGTGTCACTGCCAGGTAGTAGTGAAAACTTGAGAGGAATGTGTGGATCTGATTTACAGCTTAACAGAAGAGCTCGAAATCATAGCTTCTCAAATGAACCAATCTATGCAAATGAGCGATGTGAAACCCCGCCCCCAGAACTGCCTCCAAAGGGACCAGCATTAAGGAGTAAACAGAGGTCAAATGCAGCTTCACGACCACCAGCCCCACCTAGACCACCAGACAGACAGCCACGACAAAACAAACAGAAGTCACAATATCAGAGTCCCAAACCTTCAGCTTACACTGTCTCATTGAATTCTAGTCAACAGGAAGATTATTTCCTCATGGGGAACTTCGAAAGGGAACCCACACATTGTAGAATGGACTTTACTGAATCTCAAAGATTGAATGAATCTTTAAGTGGACGTTCTGTAGTGACTTTACCACCTAGGGACCAAAACTCAACAAGAATGGACATTGATAGTTGTTATATGGATATGTCCGGTTTGAGTGATCTTGAAAAGTCAAAATATATGGAAAGTGATATATCGCCAAGACCGAGATATGTGAGGTCAGTAAGTGCTTCAGGCATGATAATGCCAGGTGTGGATTCTCAGAAACCTTTACCAAAACCAGAGACAGCAAGCGCTGGAAACTCTCCGAAAGAGCCCAGACGAGAAAAACCTATTAGGGAAGAGAATTACATGCTTATGTCCACTGCCACTCGGAAAAGACAAGTAGCTGACAACCTTAGCTCAATGTCAGAGTATGTGAACAGTTCTAAAGTTGATTTCAGTCTTTCTGAACAGTCTGCTAACGATAGTATTTATAGGAATATTTCATTTGGTGCTAATGACTTTAATGACGATGTGAGACAAGATCAAAATGAGGCTGCTGGTGAGTTGAACAAAACAGAAGGAAGCAGTGGTGAGGCTGTTAAGATAGAAATACCGTTTGACAACTTGATAGACTTCACACTACCTCCTGATAACCTTAAAGCTTCAAAGTCTGTGCAATTGAACGCTTCCAGTGAGAAAAGTGAAAGTTCAAGTGGGAAGACTCCAGGTTTTTTCTCGCGGTTAATGAGACGCAATTCCAAAGACAGAAAATGTGTGTCACAGAGTCATGAAAATCTTCTTTCGACTGTTTCGAGTGAGCCAACTATAAAAGAAGACATAGTAGTTATGACTGATTCGTCGAGTTCCGAGGAGAACAGTAGAGCTCAAAGTCAGCAAGATTTAGTGTTCGGACCAACAGACAGGAATCGATCTTCAAGTTTTCCGAATCGCTCAAGTTATATAGCTATGAACGAGAGTAATTCAAGTTCCTCTACTGGAATATCTATTCTATCTCAGCAGTCAGATCTTGGAGCAACAAACTCCTCCTTAAATAGCTGCGGAACTGTCTCTACACGTGCCAGTAGTAATGAAGGACAGCTAAATGAAAGCATAAACACAAGTGAAAATGTGCTCAGTGATTCGGAAAAGGAATTGTCTAGAGGTAACTATGACCAACATTCGTACTTTTACGTTGGTCATTTGG